>LQNS02277718.1:14511515-14551873 GCA_001587735.2 Parhyale hawaiensis
AACTCGCTCCTCTCAGTCTATAATGCTGGACTTCTATTCATTTTATGTTCTTCTGCTCCTTTGATAATCATCTATCGATAGCGCTCCATGGAATATTTAGTTCATCGATTCAAGTACGCAATCCAACTGTCTAATGTGTACTAAATGTCTTAAAAACAGTCAGTATGCGAATCAGCACTTCTATTTCTAATGCTCTGAAGTATGCAGCGCAGTTGCTACCAAACCCCATAAGTACCTCTCAGGATGGCTAAATCATCTTGGGTCTACGTCAAACTTGATCGTAAATTTATTTTTAAGAGCAGCGCCCTCAATAAAAATGGGAATGTCTCCAACGAGAGAAAGCTCATCATCTCATGGACACTTATAACTCTTTTAATTAATGTTGTAAATTGAGTGGCACGGAAATATCCCCAAACCTCATCCATGTTTCATTTAAAAATGGCCGATATTTACCAGCATTTGGTAACATTGCCTCGCAAACATAGGATGTTAGAGAGCTGCGATTGCACGCTGGAAGTCACACAATCGTTTCCCTGGCAGGCAAGGGAATTCTTAGGGTACTCGGATTTCAGCGTAAGCGTTCCTCCATGAACACTACAATTAAGGTCACTGAGCTAATTTGCAGTGGAGAGAGCAGGGTGGTCATAGTTGTCACATGCACCTTTAGTCTCTAACGCCATTTCTCTGGTAATTTTCGGTCGACTGCAGCCGTGAATTCTTCCTTGACTCAACAGGCATTTCTCTGCAGCACATACCAGTTCAGTTGGATTTTCCAATTAGGGTGTACGTTCAAACTGACTTAAGCTTCCTTCTTCTTTTTTAGGACTATTGGTAAAACTGGATAAGGCCACGATATAAAACTCTGTTGTGAGCTATTTTCATCTGTCTGTAACAGCGTGTAGCAACTAGCAACCACTAATTACTACAATAATTTTATTATTGTTAGCGTTAAGTTTTGTTTAAATATTTTTTTAAATCGGAGCAGAAAGTCTCTTCAACTGCTTCACTAACATAAACTTTTCCCAAACCTTAGACCATGTATCATTAAAGGTAATGAAAGTTCACTCACGACTTCTATCATAATATCTTGAAGTTCATTAGGGAATAACCAGGGAGTTCTCGCTCTTCATTTTCTCGCGATCCTTTGCCATCATATGTCTGATAGCAGCGATAACTGCTATTTTGTGTCTTTTTTGGTACATGCTTGTAAAATATAAATTTTAGTTAATCAAGTCAACCACATTATTTTTTCCTATTAAGCGCAATATTCAATCAAGTACCCCTTCACGGGCTAACAAAATACTGAATCGTTGGCAGTAACAAAATAACTTCGTAATTTGTTGTCCTAATAACAAAAATGAATAAGCATTTTAGTACTTTACTTTAATGTTGAGTTTTTTTATTTTTTGCATTCTCTTTAACTAACGTCGCTATTTCACTAGTAGAAACATTTTCGAAGAGAAACTAATTTAGGTGCTATCAAATTTCTACGACTGAGGCTCATCAACTAGGATGATACCTTTGTTTAGAGCTGTAGCTTCAAGTTTGTGGTGTATACCACTGGTTCTTAAGCTATCTGTGCCCGCGTCTATTGGCTTACGTGTTTATAGACACTCTCACTCTCATACACACATGTGAACACATAAATAAACATTTACCTCCATAAAGGAAGTCATGTTTTTGTCGAAGTTTGTTTGTTTGTCTGCCACCAAAGATGACTCAAAGAGTTATGGACGGATCTTCATGACATTTCGAGCGGTTGTTATGTATGTTAAGAGGAACAGATGATTAACTTTTAGTGAAGATCCATTTAACCATTTGTTGTCTACCTTTTTTTGTAACATAACTCAAAAATTATTGACGATCATCATGAAACTTGTGAGAATTGTTAGGAATGTTACGAATAGCAGATGACTTTATGTTGCAATGGTCCGTTAGTCTGTTTGTCTATTTGTCCTTAAGTGTATTTTTATGTCTGTCAGTAGCATAATTCAAAAGTAATGCATGAACTGTAGGACTCGTTAAAGGGCACAAATGACCAATATTTGATGATAATCTGTCGATCCGTTTGTGTGTTTCACAATGTTTATCCCATTGTTTGCCCTAACGCAACTTAAAAAGTTCAGGACAGATCTTCAAGGAGTGTACAAGAACAGTTAGGAAATTCAAAAGGCGCAAATATAAAAAATTGTGATGATTGAAAGAAATCCTAGTATCAGGGCAAACTTATAATTTTCGTCAAGGTTGTGTTGCGTTGCTTGGCAGAGGCATGCTTTCTCAGAGTGCTTCTGTAGTTACCTCCGCCAAAGAGGTTATGTTTTCGTCGTGTTTGTCTGTCTGTCTATTTGTCTGTCACCAAGATAACTCAAAATGTTATGAACCGATTTGAATGAAATTTGCAGGGATTGTTAGGTATATTAGGAGGAACAGTTGATTAATTTTTGGTGAAGATATGTCCATCCGTTTGTATGTTTGTTTGTTTGTCTGCCTCTTTTTTTTTCGACGCTCTAACTGAAAAAGTTATGGATGGATTTTAATAAAATTAACATGCGTTGTTAGGTATATAACAAAGAGTAAATGACCAAATTTTGGTAATGATTCGCTTGTTCGTTCGTTCGTTTGTCACTGTTTTTAATTTTATGCTTGTTAGTACAATAACTCAAAAAATAATGAATGGATCTTTATGAAATTGATAGGAATTGTTAGTAATGTTAAAAGACCTGAATGACAAAATTTTGGTGCAGATCAGTTTGTTCGTTTGTATGTTTGACTCATGTTTGTCATGACGTTTGTTAACAATATAACTTAAAAAGTTATAAACAGATATTCAAGAAAATTATACAAGCTGCTAATAATATGAAAAGGAACAAATGATTAAATTTTTGATTTTATACAAAGAAAATTATGGTTTCAGAGCCAATTTGAATTTTTTGCTACCGTTGCTTCACTTGACGGAGGTATGCGCTCTCAGAGTGCTCTAGTTTTTATTATTTTCGTATTTCATTTGTGCCATAATAAAACTGTGAAGCAAATAATCAATCCAAATTTTAGATTTTATTATATTTTATTTACTTGGCACCACAATATAGTATTAATGCATGAAGTACATCTATTTTTACCTCCATCAAGGAGGTTATGTTGTCGAGAGTGTGTTTGTCTGTCTCTTTGCTAGTCCGTCATCAAGATAACTCAAAAGTTATGGACGGTTCTTAATGGAATTTACTGACCTTGTTAGGCATGTTGGGAGGAACAGATGATTAACTTTTGGTGACAATTAAACGAACCGTTTGTTTGTTTAGCCGTCTCTTTTTTCTCGGTGGCATTATTCAAAACTTTATGGACCGATCTTTATGAAATTTGCAGTTGTTGAAGTGATCACTAAGAGCAAATGACCAAATATTTCTATTGATCTGTTTGTCTGCTGTTTTTTTTTTTATTGTTTCTATGTTCATTTTATGTTTCTCAGTAACATAACACAAAAACCCATGAACAAATTTTCATGAATGTGGAGGAATTGTTAGATATGTTTAAAGGCATAAATGACCAAGTTTTGGTGATGAACGGTTTGTCTGTTTCTCTGTATGACTAGTGTTTGTTAGAATGTTTGTCAGGAACATAACTCAAAAAAGTTTGTAATGGATCTTCAATAAATTTATAAAAATTGTTAGAAATGTTGAAAGTCACAAATGATCAAATTTTGCTGACGGTCGGCTCGTCCGTTTGTGTGTTTGGCAGATGTTGGTCAAAATGTTTTTAGAAGGTAACTCAAAAAGTTGAGGACGGATCTTCAGCAAAATTACTGAAGCTGTTATTGCCATCATGAGGCACCAATGACCAAATTTTGATAATGATAAAGAAAAAATCCTAATTCCAGGACCAATTCAAAATTGTCGTTAACCCTGCCCTACTTGGCGGAGGCATGCGCTCTCAGAGTGCTCTAGTTCACCAACGTGTTTAGTGTACTGGAATCTGTTGACAAGAAGCTCTGGTAGCTTATCAAATTAGTATGTATGTAGCTGCTTTAGGTATTGCATTGAAGATAGTACTGCATTTCTCCAAGTGAGCCGCCGTATTCTCTCGTCTCCCTCTGTTTTCATTCGAAGATCAGGCAGTGCCACAGCCACTTCCTTGTAACTTCTAACAGCGACCACGGAAATCGAAAGGGGGTATCACTGCATTCATCTCCGTTATTTTATTATAATTTTTCCGAGAATGGGTCCACTATTTACTTGAACCTTCAGTGTATAGAGCAGCGTCAATGGCAGATACAAAATGGTATTGTTCTTCAAGGAAAAAACATAATAAACTTGAACCACGCATTAGCAGTACATGGTGCATGTTCGTTCAAATTTGAGACTTCTTAGTACTAATAGTTGTGCATTTCGTAGAATCTATTGCTTTCATAGTTAGGTTGTCAACCGAAGTTGGATGTAATTAGTCTAAAGTCATTTTATCATACTCATTCAAGCAAAAAATTTTGCATATATCTACAGCCCTCAGCATGACGTATCTCAACGCGTCAGAGAATAATTGGCTTTGATGCCGCTTCCCCTCCCGAACTCATCAACTTCACTTTAGAAGCAACATCACAAATAGAGCCCACAGTGTCCCAACATACAGACCTCGCTCATGCTTTATGGCAACGTACCGTAACAAATAAGCTACACCTAACCTGACACTTAATATTCACAACATATTCTATTTTGGATCTTGCAGAGACACGTGTATCCAGCTCATATTTTCCAGCACCAGTGTCTCTGACGAAGCGCATTCTACTGAGGCCATTAAAGCAAAAACAGGAGGCATTGTAGGCCTGGTCGTGGAGGCCGTCTGCGCATTATAATTGCGCTCGCTCTGCCCAAGAATAATTGCTGGATCTGAAGTTGATGGGAGCAATTATTTTCTATTTTCGCTAGTCCATGAAGTGGCTGGGACACAAGTAGTCCCAACATGCGTACTAAAAAACTGTGATTCTGTTTGTGATTCTTTGCGAAATTTGGAAGGGCATTTATGAGCTATGATGATAGCTTTCGCCGCTTTCAAACTTACGTATCGGCAATGGTAAAACATATATGCTTCCATTACCTAGGTAAAGCATAGACCCCACAATACTTAACTTCTCACTCCAATTCCCAAGAGGGCCTGATGAGACTTAGATAAAATCTCTTCCTGTCAACAGAGCGACCTCAACCAAAGGGTAAACTTTTTTCGGTGATGAAAAATGCCCTTATCAGCAAGAAACAGAAATTGCTAGCTAGATATCAACTATAAATGGCGATAACTGAATTTTAGGGTGCCAAATAACCTAACATAGGCTAAAATTAATTTTATAATTTACCATTGGCCAGTGCTCGCGTATATGTACATCTTTCCAATAGATGCATTCCTTGCGTCTCCAAGAACAGTTATGTTGTTTCAGGTCGCTATGTCTACTGGAAAAGATTACATCGAGGTTTCATTAATTTATCATCAGACTTCTTTGGGAGAACTAGACAGTGCTCTACAGATAACAGTGTGGCTTAAGATAGGAATACAGGCCTAAGACACTACTTAGGTCATGTAATTGATTTAATACTTTCTTAAGGGATTTCATCCATCCAAATATTAAAGACGATATGAAATGTTATTCTTTTCTATATTCAAGAATCAGTTAGTGGCGTCAAATATATAATGAGGCATTTGCTAAAAAAGAAAATGGATGTGATGCGGCGTGACCACTGAAGTGAGGTTGCTATAAGTTCTATACTTTGTATGCTTAGTTGTGTTTCTATCATCGTTTGCAAGATAGAAAAAAATACAGAGGTTAAAGAATTGAACCTAAGATGTTAAGAGAAAACAAAAGATATGGGGAAAAAAGCTCAAGCTTTGGTGGCCTTGGATCAAGTAACTGTTACCCTATGCACTATGCTACCTATATATATATATATGTATATATATTTTGTTTCATTTAAGGTGGAGCAGCACCCAGTGTTAACGATCACATCCTATAGTCCTCAACTTCCCAGGGCTTTAGTTGTTGCCTTCTTTCTCTGTCGTCACCTTATAATTTCTATCTTTTATTCCGAACGCTGCTATTTTCAACTTTGCATTACTTCAAACCATCAGGGCCAGCGAGAAATTTCATCTATAAAATGCCGAATATGCGATCTGAATTCTTTCATTATTCCGTACTAGCAATCGTAAAAAATTATACTACATATTGCTGCACTTTCTTTCACAGCAAAGTACAGATGAGAGCTTGTGCTTTAGTATTCTCGTCCTACGAAGAAATATAACATTTCATTTGGCATTACTGATCACTTCAAAGCCATCCAGGTAACTTTGTTGTCTACTTTTCCAGCAGTTCCTAGAAATTCACCTCAAAGACAGAAAAATACAAGATTATGCACTCCAGGATGAGGCGATATCTCCATGATAATCAAGTTTCATTCGCTCATCATGGCTGATGGTATGCTGATTACTCGGAATTTTTTCGTCTTGAAATTATCAGAGTTGCCTTTAAGTTGCAGTCTTTCCAGCCATTATGAACGGAAAGATTTTCGTTTCTTTACATTTTTTCCAGAAATTTATTCCAGCGAAGCTCTCGTCGAGCCAAGAGACGCGGGCTTTGTTCTCGAAGGTCTCGCATTTCTTCGTCCGGTTTAGCCCTTCGGAACCCTTTGTAGGGTCTCCGCTGACTGCCATACCGTATCTGGACGGCTCATCCTTTGGCTGCATTCTTTCTCCATAGCAGGAAAGACGAAAGTGAAATGGGCAATTTTATGACATAATTGTCTGCTGAAAAGTACATTTAATCTGAAATATTAATGTTTCGCTTGTATTGTTCTATCAACCCTAGCTGTTCCGCTTTATACCCATGGTAGCGGCGGACATTATGTGCTACACAGTAATGCTGAGGGCTCCGAGATCGATCCCCATACCAGGCGCGGTCTTTCTCAAGGGCACTTGGCGAGCTAAACCACCAACTTTGCTTTGTGCGCATAGCTATCGTGGGGGCACTTACTTTGGGGTGGGGGGAGGGGGGGTGGTGCTTCGTTGAGCCTCCCGTTTTGGCGCCATAGTTCCTAGCGACCCGTTGTCAGCTGCAGCTGCATTTACTCCTATGGGGCCTGTTAGCCTATGTCTGTGGCAAGAGCCAATGCGTGTGGGTTTCCCAGTGAAGGGTGTAGTCAAAATTGACTTTACCTTTACCTTCTGCCTTCAGCACATCGCTTACTGAAAGTGCAAATAAATGTAACAAACTGTTTTACTACGTCATTCATTTCGATGAACGTCTGGCATAGATGGATCATGAGCTGCAGTCTTAGACCAGTTTCCTGAGCCTGGTGCGATGGCTGTCGCCGATTATACGATGGTGATGGTGTGAAGACCATCGCCATCGGTTGAACTACGATTTTACGATGGAACATCGCAACAAATCCATCGTCAATGGCGACCAAACGATGGGCCGATGGAATTGTATCTAACAACCGGCTTAGGCCGTTTTCTCCATTGGCGATGGTATTATGAGGAAGCACTGGTCCGACCAGTCTCCTGCTCCTGCTTGGTGCCCCATAGTCTTCTTCTGGCAAGCCTCTCCGTTGATTCTATTATTTGAGCTTGGCTGCAGTACAGTACTATGTACAGTTAGCCTTTTTAGTTGAACTTCAATAAAATTTTGAATTAAAATCAATGAATCTCTTGAAAAAAGAAACTCTGAATTAAAACTTATGAATTAAGATTTAACATGTTACCTATGTAGTAACTTGTGAACAAAATGTTACTTCGTTTTTAGAAGATGTTAAAGGAAAATAAATCATTCTTAAATTAATGGTAACGTATTTGAGACGTCACTGTTTAAAACATAATTTGACAGCAAAGTTACTTGCAGTGTTAATGATAAAAGAAATTTATAACTAAAATAAAGGAAAAAAACGAGCTGAACTGAAACTTTACTTATTATTCCTGTTCTTTTTGAAGCGTGTAGGGTAAAATGGTTGAAGGTCCATATAAAAATACTCCTGCTTCTGTTTAAATTTCAAACAGTGGCAGGGGTTTGAAGCGTACGGATTTCTGTCAATGCTCTGTTTCTATGTGGCATCAAATTATCGCAAAGAGACTATCGATTTACCCAACTTTGGCTACTAAACCTGGCGTTATCCTGCATGGTTAGGTAATGGTGAACCATCAGGTCGCAAAGAGAGTGCGAGCGATTCTTCAAGTGACTCGTCTAGAGGAATAGTATGTACTTTAATGATTACCTGATGGTTTACTATACAGCACGGTTACTGTGTAAGTTCCAATATAAAATAAAAGTTGAATTTCAAATCAAATACACAAACTCCAACGTAAAATGAAGAAAAGTAATAGTCGAAATTCTATAGTTATTGTTAACATACCATGAGCGTATGAAAAACTTTCAGAGAATACACCTAGCCCTATAGCATGCAGAAGTGCATCGTGTAATGGCACTTAAACTAGATCACTTTGTTTTCACACTCTGTATTTCACATTATCGACCTTATAGACTAGACATCAGCAGTCATTTAATTACTATGACTGAGTGCTGAGTAACCAAACTATGGCGACAGTTGCCCCAGCTACCACGTAGTTGTACCTAACTTGAGAAACATTCCTAGATAAATCTTGTTCAATTAGGAAGGTTTTACGGTCCTTTTTTGACAGCTACCCAAACGAAGATAATAAATAAAACAACGCTATAGCAATTTACGCGTGAGATCCATGTCGTTTTTCATCGCTCAAGAGACACGATCTTCCTCAGTTGCTATTCACCACAGCGCCGAGAATTATACAGTTGCTCGTCCGATGGAGGGGCAGTGAGGTCATCAACAATTCATCTCATCGCCGGAAGGCACAAAAGTTCCTCCGTTAAATAAACTTCTGTAGTGTCGGAGCCGCTTGTTTACGTATGCTGCCAGTAAAGTAATTTTATTTTTTTTGCAACAGTAGGATGATCTTATCGATGCATACATCTGTTTATGTAGTACCAATTGTTTTGTTAAGGAGACCATAGAAACAAATAGTGATTTTCGTATGGGAATAGGTTAATGTTATCTACACTCTTGCCTAATAGGTTGATGTCATCTACACTCTTGCCTCTTAAATACTTGTACCGATAACCCCTTCTTGACGATAATGAGATCGCTTAGAGAAACAATGATTTATTTTGCCAACACTATCCAGCATTGTAGGGACTCTTCCTTCCCTGATCAAAAGTGGACATTCAGTATGCAGTAATAACATTTCTACTTCTATCATGTACAGTTATTCAAGCCTAGACATGAGTCAGGTTTGAACTAATTCACACACGTAATGACAGGCCGCAGAAAAGTAGGAGATTGGTCATTTTTCTGCATAACTACAGCATTTACATTGGCAGCTAAACAATTTCCGCGTTTCTTTTCACTATTCTGAAACAGTATATATTGATGACCAATCGTGGTGACATAAAATATGTATATTCTGGAAAAACTTAAACATTTGTTACAAAAGATATTTCTTTGCAAAAGAGACACATTTAAAAACAAAACAGCTCCATCATTGATGGCCAGTGTTTCTTTTTTATTATTGTGTTATTCTTTCAATCGTGCAACCCTTTGCACAAGCCATAAATCACCATAATAAATCAGGCAGCGCCAGTGTTTTGATCTCGGTCCCTGTGCAGATTGATCACTTGCGCTAGTACTTTGCTGCACGGGCGCTGCTCAGTCAAACTCTCGCTCACTACATCAAGGCTAAGAATTATAAGTGCATATAACTCGCCTGCTCGCGCATGGCTTCTCCGTAAGTTAAGACGCGTAACTGGCTGTCGGCTCACAGCAATTCACTCGATGAGTATTGTGAAGCTGAGACACTATGCAAACGCCCGTTCTGCTTATGATCATGCGGACTTGCTGCTCACTCTTGGTCCAGTTGCACAGTAAATGATGGTAGAACGTACAAACAGAACAGTTGCTCGTAAGCTGAGAGTACAATTTTATAGTAGACTCAAACAACACAGTCAGGCTGTGGACAACTGTGTACGTGCAGCCTCAGCGATATCTTACCTTTAGGGCAAATCAATGTGCCTAAGAACAGTTCTATCCTGTTAACTATTAAAGAGGTGATGAACGATACCACAGACAAATGAAAAGACAGACAGCTTCTAAGCGCAGATCAGCTCTACGCCGAGATGAGATTCTTGTGACGTCATCGTTCAGCCGTCAGCTTTGAGCCATGAACAAATTCAAAAAAACGAGATAAATATTTGAATTGAGCAGAACTAGAAGATACTGACTAACCAGTTGTAAACTCATGGAGGTGTGTGTAAGCTTAATCGAGTAAAGGAACTTTTCTAGTATGTGATCCCTTTCAGTAGTAAGAAACCTACCATGACGCCCACCTTTGTAAACATTCTTAAAATATACTAAATTTCAATGGCGCAGATCCATTTAAAGACTAGTCTCAGCAGATATAGCAATAACAGTAAAAAGAAACAACTATTTTTCATTGTGTTTGTTTCTTCTATTTCTGCAAAACAAAATATCAAACATAAGGAACGATAAAGTCGTACTATAAAACTACATATACATGAACACCTAACAAAAATCCCTAAACATCAGAAGACAATTCCTCAAAACGTTGGACAGTCCAGGAACCCCAGAAAAGGCTCATGAACCCGGCAGGCAGCTTAAGTAACACTGCTCCAGTACATCTCGTTCTCGAAACATGCGAATTCGCTCCTGTACGAATGGACATTGGACAATTGCGACCATTTAAGGCGTCTTTTTGTGACCACCACGCGGATGATTCCCCCTGATCGCGCATGATTCGCGCGTTTCTGCGACCGTATTTTGACGTGATTCAGATAGCAATCAACCGTGATCACTGTAGAGAATTGTTTTCAGCGTGATTTTACTCCCCAGGCTAATCATGCGTGATCAAAGAGTGACTCCAGCCGTTGTACAAGTAAGAATTCAAAATTTGAAATCCAAGGTCGTGATGTTTTCTTATATTCAGGGATAAATTTAATAACGTTATGACGATTGTTTGTAATATTGACTTCCAGAATTGCAGTTTCCTTAGTTTCGTGCCTGAGGATGTTCAAAACGCTTTTAATACTGTTAGTTCAGTTAAGCATTGGCTTCAAAATAAATAAAGGCTCACAGGAAATCCATTCCCTACCATTTCCCGTAAAATACGATAAAAATAAATTTTTAGAAAACTGATATGGCGTCTCTGGTTTGTTTACATAATCGTTGACCGTTATTGTGCTTCTCAGCGATCACGATAATCATGATCACGAGCGTGGCCACAAAAAGACGCCTTTATTCTGCTTAGGAGAAAAAATTGGCTCTAATGCCATTTGCAAAGTATTTGGAGAGAGGCACTGACACAATGCATTATCAATTTTTTTGCAGGTTTTCACATCTATATTTCTGTCGTAAACCATTACTTTTGTGTCTTAACTTGTGCTTAAGTACCGCATTTTTACCTCTGCCAGGGAGTTTATATTTTGGCTGTTTGTCTGAGTGTTTGTGTGTCTGTCTGTCTCCAAGATGACTCAGAAAGTGATGAGCGTATCTTTACGAAATATACAGGTATTGTTAGATACGTTAGGAGGAACAGATGATTAACTTTCAGTGAAGATCTGTTCAACCGTTTGCTTGTCTGCCCCTTTTCTTGGCAACATAATTGAAAAAGTCATGGACGGTTGTTTGTGAAATTCCCAAGAATTATTGAAGATGTTACCAGGAGTAAAAAAAAATATTGGTGACGATCTGCAAGTTCGTTAATTTGTCTCTATCTTTATTTTCATATTTATCAGAAACATAACTAAAAAAGTTATGAACAGGTCTGTATGATATATGTAGGAATGTTAGAAATGTTAAAGAAGACAAATGGCTAAATTTTAGCGCTGATCGGTTGGACCGTTTGTTTGACTATGTTTTCCATAATGCTGTCAGAGCCTAACTCAAAAAGTTGCGGAAGGATCTTTAACAAATTATGGAATCTTTTATTACTGCCAAGATTCACAAATGACTAAATCTTCGTGATGATATAAATGAAATCCTTGTTTCAGGACCGACTTGCATTTTTCGTTAATATACCCGTGCTTAGTGAAAGTGTTCACTCCCAAAGAGCTGTAGTTCTGAAAAAGTATCGGTTTCACTGTTTAAGATTGTCAAAAGTGGATCATGGAACGTAACCTCTCTTACATACAGTTGTGTAGATAGATTCGATATAATTATCCGGATTTATTTTATGCGAGCTCTATCAAGACCGTAACCCTTGCATATACCGAGAACCAGGTGTACATCTCACGGCATAGCAAGCATGACCGCGTTAGCTTACCAAGAAATTTCAGAATGAGCATTTGTCCATTGACCGTTAAAGAGGAGGCCTCGGTACTGTGTCAAAGAAGGCACTGGCCTCCCACTACAGACATTCTACTCATGCAAGAGTTGAATTTTTCAAGCGAATTCTCCTTCCAAAAGCAATAGCTCATTTTACCATCCATCTTGTTGAAATAATTGCACAGATACTCAGAGGCGTGGCCAAGAGAATCGAGGAAGAGACATTTTTTCTTTCTCTCCAGGATGCAATATTTTGGGCGGGGGCTAAGCTCAGTTTGGTTTACAGTATAATTTCCACCCAGTCACATGAATGTCGTATTTTACCTGACATTAATCTGTAGAGCTAAGGACTAAAACTTTTACCTACATTCGCCATAGGAATCCTTCAATCTAAAAAAATTTAGAACCGGCCGATCCTTTGCCTTTTAGCTTGTATAATGACTAGTTGGTAACTCTAGACGCGCTCGACATGTCCGACAGGCTCATAGACTATGAACTATGAACATGACTATGAACTCGTTAGATTATTCGAAACTTTGCTCCTCTAGAACATGATGCCTACTGTAATTTTAACTAAATGGATGTCTTTTTATTATTCTACATGAGTGCACTTTAGAAACAAAAGCTAAAGTATTACAGCGTAGAAAAAGAAGCCTTGAAACTAATTAATATCCAGAGCCTTCCTCGTTTTAATGAAACTTGCATATATATATATTTATTATATATTTATATATACTCTAGCAACTTTCCGACTTCCGGCAATAACCCTAAATAACGTTCAAAATAATTATATTCCTATGGCCGACCTGCTTTTTAAGTGATGGTTATTGAGTTAGGAGGTCAACAATACCCAAGAAGTGTATTAATTGTTGCCCATGAAACAAATTAAAGTTCATTGCACTTCAGTTCGTGACTTACTGAAGTACTGTAAATATTTTAAGATATTGAGTGCCCAGACGGCACTCCATGACCCCACCATTTATATCTGTAATGAGCTCCGCTAAGCGCGAAATTTGGCAGGGTAAAATTAATGGTTCGTGTATGATAAAGAGGCATAATTGATGGTATAAATATATTTCCAAGGTGAATCACTGGACTGTATGGAATAACTCAATCGATGACCAAAGCAGTCATTCACTCACCTGCAATTTCATATGCAGAGAGGAATACAGCGGCTGTATGAGCAATAGTTTCTATATGAGGCGATAACGAAATACGTCATGATTAGTCACGCAAATCCATGGAAACCCATCATTTAAAGCCTGCATGTTGTAGTACACTATAGCTGGTACTATAAACACTTTGATGTGAGTCACAGAATGTGATAAGGAATTACTTCATTACTTCCTATATGAAAACCTTTATATTTCTGCTCGGGCTGTCGGAATTTAGTAGTTGGAACTCCGCAGTCGTATAAAGAACCTGTCCATGTTGCATCACTCATTAGATATTTGATGCGACTGCCATGAGGTGACACAGATTTGCCTCGTTACTGTTAATATAAAGACCCTTACTTGAACTCACTCCATCATAAGCGGATAGTAGACCGAGAAGTCATATTCTACCTAGCTTGTATTCTCGCATGAGGACGTTACGCCATAATTGATTTTTGTTGGCAACATAGGTATAAGGTTCATTGTACTATTCAATAAGAACGTAACAGAGATGGATCTGAAAGATACATCTCAGGCATAAATGAAGCCAAGTTAACCCATGGCAATTAACTTAGCTTTAAAGGTGGAACTTCAGCATCTCTATATTCCTTTCTTCGTGATGATAAATGATAGCTGTTGCCTCATGCTCATCATATTGCTAATTTAAAGCGACAAAACAGAGTCGACGTAAAAAGCATTGAAATACTTGATTGAGCTGAACCTGGCTCACAAGGGTAAACAATATACTATTTTTACGCAGGCTAGTACGTTCAGTCTTTCAATAGAAGCAATAATGCAGGGCGGTTGCAGGTATGGCTGCTATCCCTTTCTACCCTCGTGTATCGACTCTATTGAACTGAAACTTCCTATGTACGAACTCCGTTTGTATAACAGAAGCTTAGTTACGATTAATAATTTGACCCTTATAAGCACGTGGTATTACACAAACCCGTCCAAATAGTGGTATTCCTACGGGAGAGCTAAAATAAAATTACAAACGGTTGCCCAAAAGTTATCTCACTGTCTTGACACAAAGTTGAATAAATCATACATTTTATTAGATATTAAGCTGAAATTTCCACAGAATGATGACCTATCAATGCATTATACAAAACTAAGACAAATTGGCCTCTTGACCCTCGAAAATCCTCTTGAGCCGGTCGCGGAAGCAGCAGGTGACGCTCTTGATGAAGGTGTCGTCCATTTGTCTCCAGCTGTTTTTGGTGGCCTTCTTAACAATAATATGCTTTGTTAGGTACATAGGTTCTTGAGACTGTCCATGTCACTCTGCCTCTCGGCGTTGACCTCCCTGACAATTTACGACCAGATGACGTAGTCCAGGGCTTCAGGTCGGGCGAGGAGGGAGGCCACATGGAAGATGGCCAGAAGTCGATCCCCTCCGAGGTCAAGAATGCCTGCGTTGACTTGGCTGTGTGGGAGGAGGCACCGTCTTGCTAGAAGATATAAATGACGGGGGGGGGGATTGTAACTTCTTCTTTAGCCAAGGCAAGAAATGCCTTTTCAGCACGTTCTTCTACACTACGGCTATGACCTTCTTGTTCTAGGGCATGAAGATTATCGGACACTTCTTGCCGTCGCTGGCTACGATGCCGAGGACCAGGATATTCACACGGTTCTTGGACACAGAGTGGAACTTGATCGCAGGGTTTACCAAGCTTACGGAATGGTCAGAGCCGTGTCTGTCGTGTAGCCTTTTGACCACGGCGTCCATGACGAAGAGCTTCTCGTCTGAGAAAATTCGCCCCTTCAGGGAGTTGGCCGAGTTCTTTATCCAGTTCGTCTAGGCCCCCGTACGCTTCAACTTCCTCTCAGTACTCTTACCAACGGTCGGCAAGTCTCTATCTTCAAGCTCTTTGATAACAAGTCCTTGACAATTCTCTGGCTGTCTGGCGGCTGATCCCAGTGTCCTAGGAACCGGTACCTTCGAGTTCGTAGTCTTCGGGTTATTGTTTAGCAAGTTTCGGGATTTCTTGATGGTGGCCATCATCCTAACTGTCCTCGGCCTTCCATTTCTTGACTTAGTATCAAGATAGCAAGCATTGACCAATTCCTTGACCTGCATGATGGTCGACTTGGACTTGGACTTGGACTTATATAATTTACGTTCTTAGTTTTCTGTGTTAACAAACTACTCAAGGTAGAAACCCCTCCTGACCGCTTGCAAATGCTTAGATGCTGATTACTGATTCGCCTTATAACTTTGGTTGGCTGACTTTTTTGAGCTATTTGTTTATTTTGCGTTGCAGTGTAAACCTAAAGGAATTCTTCATGATAGCCGGTTCCAACTTGATCTGAAAAACAAAAAAATATATATATTATAATGATAATAAAAATACGACGAGGGAAAATTAATAACAAGGTGTTAGAACTATTGGGCAACTGTTTATATAATTTACGTTCTTAGTTTTCTGTGTAAACAAACTACTCAAGGTTCTATCTAGTCATAAAAAGTGTAAATAGCGGCATTATGCGACCAAGCACCGACTTGAGCAAACACACCGCCCGATGTTCCTAGTTAAGTGGGCACAAGTGTTCTATTGATATTGACTATCGACCCTGGCTAAAAAAGTAAATATAATACTCGTACGAGCTAACAGCGTTCGATGAACTTTCGTGTACAACACAGCAAATTAAGTGTCCCCACAATTTAACTGGAAAATTAAATTTAGCTACACCAAGACAGAGCGGGCCATTGCGATATGCATACCCCGACCGAAAACGTGATTTTTCTCAATGCTACAAGGTAAAAGATATGTACTCCTGTCCGTGATGGGCACCGTTATACAATATCGGTGGTGGGTACTCTTTACTCTCATAATATTGCCTGGCCTTACTTATACTCACAACTTTATCAATTTTCTTAAGGTGTTGCCGGTAATCGTTACAGCAACGACCGTTACTTCTTTATTATTAGAATTGAGTTCCTAGCGTACAATTTTAACTTGCAAAACTCGCCACTGTAGTAATTAAGACGCTGTAGTGCTAAATTTAAACCCTTTACTCTAATAGTGGTTATTCTTTATTAAAGTTGTTCCTCTTATCATTATATTGTAGTGGTTACACAACACATTATTTTTTATTAACACGGTTTCAGTTTAGATCTTTGAGATTATATTTTAATTTTATACGTACGAGATGATTCACCAGAAAAAAAATAATAAATGCTATTCACACAAATAAACAGTTTCATGCATGCAAAAGTAAGATTATCAGCAGTGCTTGACTTGTATATTGTATAAAATTTATTAGTTTTCGTAGGCACATTTTCCTCTTGAGAAGCAGAATTTCATTTTTGTAAAAGAAGAAAAGAGCTGCAAAGAAGGTCATTTTCACATAACGTATGACTGTCTAAGCTATCGATTCGAACATCTTCAAAAAATGTCAATGCTGTTCAACCAGCCGGTCAGAGTAGTTGGATGCTGCATCCACGATACAAAGAAAACTAAATTCCTTAACTATTACTAGTGCCGTATCCTTGTTTATTTCATTGTCTAATTTTGGTACATCGGGCAGTAAAATGACTGCACAGCAGTTGCATGAGCATCTCTTACCTGTTGCGCTCGCTCATGAGCTTCTAACCTGCAAAATGCAAAACACCAGCATGAGACTTGAGATGGTCAGTACTAAATTCGATTTTCAGTACAGCCCCAGAAAATGTATTAAGCAAAGTCTATATGATATAGTTCCCTGAAATAGAAGAATGCGTTATGGAAAGAACGGTTTTACTTCCGCAAAACCGTCACATACACTATAGCGGTCAGACCTTCCTTTTCTTCTCTCTTTTTAGTGTTAATATACCCGTCCTGGGATCTGCTCTCTCACTGTGAATTCATGACTGTCAAAAGGGGAGTATCAGTAAATTTATTTGTTAGGGCATTAGATCTTGACATTAAGCACAACTGGAATAATGTTTATAATTATAAAAAATATTATTTCCTTAATTTTTTTCAAAAAAGTAGGCAATAATCTAATTTCCAATATGTATAGGGTAAGGTATCACAAAATCAAATAAATAATGATCATTCTCAACCTTCTATTAAATAATAATTTTAATTCGCAACTTATCATTACGAGGAATGCTTAAGGAAATGCGCTCACGAAGTATATTCTATTGATGGCGTAGGCAACAAATATCAGTATCAGCGTGCGCTTTCTTCCGCTGGCTTGTGTGGATGTGCGTGGTTTCTACAAGTTCCAATTTCTCAACCTAAGATATATATCAAACTTATGTTCGTACTTCCATTACCTAATTTTCATATAAAATCATCCAGTGGATACCGTTACTCGATGCGTTCACAAATCTACAAATGCGATGGCATTACTCGTTACGAAAAGCAACGCCCATCACTTAAGATATTACAGCAGCTAGTTACATGGCCACCGCGTACAGCGTTTTTTTTCAGTTTGAGATTGGAAATACGTCAGCCTTTTTTTAGAGATCTATTTCATGTTCGTGAACTACCTCAGCTCCTACACAGCCGTGACTGCCTTATTATTACTCTTGGCTTGCTCCCGCTCATCATCGCGTAGCATGGACTCACATAATCCTGTATAATTGAGACGAGTGCTTTGAATAATGCCTACATTCGTCACACATGTTCGGACAGACCGCTGGCTAGCGAATCCGCACCAAACCCTAATTCAAACTGACTGCAAAGCTGTAAACTACAAGTCGTGAATCTAAACTTGTGTGATTTAGCGAACTGCTTATCTCGGAGACCGAAGACAATCGCAGCCCGTGAGTTAATTAAAGGCTGCTGCAGGCCACAAGACCTCCGTGGCGCCTTGGATTTACTGTCGACAGCCATCGGTATTTAGGGTTGCTTTGGCTCTTAATTAAGGTTCCGCCCAAGGCTCACCTGGATTGCGACGGTGCCAGTAATGGACTGGCCTAGTCTAGACCTTGAGCGGTGGCGCTCGCTCCAGATGTCTTAAATACTCTCGATCCTTGCAGGGCAAAGTAGATTATGAATTATGGTTAGGGGGCCAGTGACTGGCTGATGATATGAAGCCTGATAGACTTGGCCTGTCCCGACTGCAGACGGTTCTGCTAACACATTGAATCGAATTTCAGACTTTAATTCTGAATCGATTAACACTGAGCCTACTGGAAACTGAATCTTGCTGCCTCCTCCCCCAAAATAGGGTTTTCAGCCGTGACAAACGCAATCTGATAGCAATGAACTCAAACAACACTTGATTCAATTAGTAATCCAAAGCTTCTCAGCAATTAAGAAGTTTACTACTGAGATACAGGATATCATATTGTTGTCAGCGATGTTTTTTCACTGTTAAATCTAGAAGTGTCCCCTACATAATGTACCATGAAGTTGACTGTTAACGGTAATCTTTATTTACCCTCGTTTGGCGTCTGAGATGGAAAGAATCACATCTGATAAAGCTTGTGAACTTCTGCAGTTCATAAGTCATTTTTCTCAATTTTTAATCCTAAATTTCTCTAGAGTGAGTGCACATATACTTGCACCAGTCAATGACATTAAAAAGATTCTCATTGGGAACGTACCTATAATCTCACCCTTGAGTAGCGATCTCTGCTTAAAGCAGTAAAGCGCTCCACCGTTCAACGGCTTAACATTTTCAATTTTATGTTGATTTTTACAAATCCTAAGGGCCAGTTCACAAGTCCCTCGTGTCAACGCGTTCAATTACGAAAATGAACACAAGCTGTGAGTCAAGTTTGCCTTCATTCAAATGAATGACGCCACGCGTTCAGTTATGATATCGTTTCTTTATATTTTTGCTTATCTGTCGAATCGGCTTGAAGTCACATTCGTATCCTGTTTTTGATAGGAACTTCCTATTTTTTAAATATTTTTAGCCTGGTGAACCAATAAAAGTGAAATAAGCACCCAGTAATCCGCTTCGTATTCAAATCAAAAATGGCGTCAGTGTTTTTAGTACAACATTTTTAGCTTAACTAGTTTTCTTGTGTTAAACGGGAATACAGTGATTCTAATCGGTAAAGTAACGGTAAAAAGCATTGTTATCGACTTGTTCATGATTTGAAAACGCTATAGAGGATTAATTATATATATAATATATATATATATATATATAGGTTCTGTTTACGGAACTTGAATGACGCAGCTCGTTCACGAAAGGGATCCATTCATTATTTTTTGAGTTATTGTGCTAACAAGCATAAAATTAAAAACAGCGACAAACGAACGAACGAACAAACGGATCATTACCAAAATTTGGTAATCTACTCTTTGTTAATATGGATTGTTGAGTACAATTAAAGTAGTTTTAGGTAAGTATTGAAAAACTCATATGGCATCGAGAAAAATAACGCAGACAAACAAACAAACGGATGGACATATCTTCACCAAAAAGTTAATCATCTGTTCCTCCAAACATACCTAACAATCCCTGTAAATTTCACTCAAATCGGTTCATAACTTTTTGAGTTATCCTGGTGACAGACAAACAAACAAACAGACAGACATACCGACAGACAAACACGACGAAAACATAACCTCCTTGGCGGAGGTAATCATAGCTTTATCTGTAGTTCAAGTTTCCTCAGAAGACTACAAACTGACAACAAATTCAGTGGTAGCATATTTTCAACAAATGCGAGTAGCCCAAATTTGCGTATTCAGTATCATAAGTAAATGCACCAGCCTCACTGAGAGAAATTTTGTCCCAAACCCGAAACAGGCAAGTGCATCAACATGATGCACTTAACTAACTCCACTGTAATTATAATAATATCCATGCATTATCGTTCATACAGTTATTGCACGTAACAAATTGTTCGTTTTGCCTTAATTGTAGAAGTTCAAATATTGAAGGAAAGGAGAAACCAGCGCTGTGAGAATCTGAGAAGCGAAGTTAGATAGGGAAAGTTTTTCATTTCTCTGCAAAACGGACTTCATGTTATGTTTTACACACTACCAGTGACATATCGTCAAAATTTTAGAATAATAAGGCATAATGGAATCTAAGTCAGGTTTATCCACTGTGTGCTAGATAATGAATGATTAATATTACCATAATAATAAAGTTAGTTAAGGTCCATCATCATGATGCACTTGCGTCTTTCGGTTTTGGGACAAAATTTGTCTCAGTGCTCTTCAGCATGAGTGTATGTTCTCTCACGTCTGGGATTTGATTTTAAGCAGGCAAATAATAGGAACAATATATTTTGGTACATACTATTACACTGCAAAGCCCAAGTTCGTATTTTCTTAACAGCTAGATAACCGCAATTAGGGAAAATTCCATCGCAGGTATGGTCATTGTTATGTTATCCTTTGCATGTCATACGATAGTAGATTTCTAATAAAAAAAACGCTGAGCGCATATATATGTAAGTTTGAAGCTAAGTCTACGCTAAATATTTTTTATTATTTCTTGTTAGCAAAAGCCCATTTAGCAGATATCTACTGAGCACATGCTAAGTATGTATGAATTAGCAGACTTTATGATACTCTGATAACTCAAAGATATTGTGCACTGTATACAAAATTTTTGAACAAAAATTTTACTGTTTATGTTAATAATGTAGGGCCTGCCAAAGTTTTTCTATTTTTTTCCGGCACTAAAGTGTCAGTAGAAATAGAGGTAAATAGCCAGCCTTAGTTCTTAATGCGAAATATTTTAATTTTAAATATTCCAGACGTTAAGTGAGCGTAGTTCCTCAGTACTTAAGGTTATAGTATTTATGACTACGCGGAGACACTACCCTAATTTTTTTCTTATGTTATAAATTCCTCCCTGATTAGTCCACAGCACGACAGATAAACTGTTCATCTTTTATTAAATTGAGAAAAACTTTAGTGTTTGCATTGCCTATTGCGAATATATTACCATTACATTGAGGACGGGCAAGCGCCACACAAGCGGTCTTAGACCAGCACTTCACTGCTTGGAAGCTAATGAGTGATTTATCACAGGCATTCGCAGCTTGGCTCCTGCAGACTGAATGGCTTTAGCTCCTTTATTGTTTGCGAAAATATTTAAAATGTTTACCATGGCGTGATGGTTCAGCGTTATTACTTGATATTTTTGTCTGTTGTATGTCGTAAATGCATGGTGGAGGAATAACTGTGAGCTCATAGGGCTAAGGTCATTATTCTACGAGATACAAAGTCTGGAACACATGATACGACAAAGAAAATCAACCTAGTCTGTAATATAATGCTACCAGAGGCTCCGTTCGTCCATGTGTCTGCACGTTACGATTTTTAGTATTAGATAGAGAAAAAATTAACTTGTAAGAAGTTCTGATTTTCGCTGGAAGGAAGTTCAACCCAAGGAGCATGTATAGAGAAGGAGGAAGCCAGTAGCCTAGCCCGTTGAAGCTCAAGAGTCTCTTATGGCTGTCAGCCAGTTGTCCCATGTACCAACCGTCTATCAGTAAAGAGTCTCATATGGCTGCAGCCAGTCACTTAAGCACCAATCGCATATCTGCAACTCAGTTCGTCTGCTGCTCCCCCGTGAAACTCAGTGCTCCCCCGTCTTTTCCACCAATGAGCGTCTCAGCCATAAGAGATGTGGTTGACTCGCTGGCAAGTCTGTAACTGGGCCACAAGGCTCCCTCCTTCTCTATTGAAGCTCCTTGGTTCAACCGAAGATCATTTCACCTGCATCATATCTACCGATTTGTATTTTTGTCACAAAAAATTATGTCCACTTTGCTGCTGATGCACGACGTTCATGCTAGGGCCAGATCCGTAGCTGGGATACGATTTAGGAGCCCAGAGCGGGTATAGAGCTGAACATATCGACTCTAAAGTATTTTTTAAAGCGAATGTTGGACGTCTAAGGAAAAACAATCGTATCTTTAGAATAGTGGGTTACTCTGCTGTGCCTTGAGAAGTTGGCACAGTCTGTAGTACTTTGCTGTAAAGTTATTCTATCAAAAAAAGCAGAAAAATGATGGGCTACTGACAAAAATCCACGGGTCCAGTAATAGTGCGAAGAAATTTGATACGCTGACAAAACATTAAACGTGTAAGGCTATGAAAGTCAAAATTATCTTTAAACTGTGGGAAAAACAGCATAGACAGATGCGTGCAAAAATATAAGGGCACAGTCTTATCTCCGAGGCTATATCAAGACACAAGTGCGGTTTTTTAGTTTACAGAACAAATGCAAGATTCGCAGATGGAATCAGATTACTAAAAAAGGTTAGGCGAAGTTTAAGGTAGACGGACTGTGTACCGGTAGACAGGGTTAAGCGGCCGACATTAGTTTAGATGGGATGCGTTAAGTTAGAAGCGTTGCCTCAGGTCAAACTAAGGTAAGTGAAAACAATTGACCGTGGGATTTCCGCAGGTCTCGCTAGTATAAATCTGGTTAACGCCAGAACAAAGCAAGACTAAATCCAAATCGATTATCTTTTTGCATGTTTCATTTTGAAATTTAAACCCGAGCAAATTTGTGACTAACATTTTCTGAGTGCGTCATAGAATATCATAGTATGACACATTAAGTTTATTTGCCTCAGGTCCAGTGCATTAAAAATCTACTGTGCGATATACAAATTTGTGCAACTTCATATCGAACAACCAGTAGTGCCGTGTGATAGTATACCAACTCATACCTATTCCAATCATGAACGACAATACCAAACTTTATTTGTTAAATATTTGCAAATTTACTTCTGTGTGTGCCGAAATGTCGGTTTCCAAAATGCCTAAGAGGCCGCAGTATTCTTGTAGCTCGGTAAACACATAAAGGTAAAGGTAAAGTCAATTTAGACCACACCATCACCTGGGAAACGCACATGTACTGGTTTGTGCTGCGGGTATAGGCCCACTGGCCCCAGATGAGTAAGTGTAGTTCCAGTCGACCTAGGGTCACCAAGAACTATGGCGCCAATTTGACGGAAGGAACAAATGACCCGAGACCTCCCCCATCCCCCTCATCTCTGAGGAAGGCAGTTCCGCCACGGCGCCGTGCATGCACACACAACTGCCGAGTCAGCACACCAAGATCTGCAAAGAGCTCGCTGCCTGGCTGGGATCAAACCGGCGAGCGATACAAGGTGTTAGAGTTGAGAGCGAATAAATGGAACTATTTTTGAATTATTTGCTGACTGCTTTATCCACACTTTTTTCATGCAATTATAAGTGCGGGAAGCAGGCAGGAGTATCGATGTCTCGATAGCACAGAAAAAACAGCGAAATGATGTCAATATAAACCATTTCATGGCGGGATAGATTACGTTATGTAATAAAAAAAATTATTGTTGAACTGTTATGACAGAGACAGGCTGTCAGAAATAACCTCTTTAATTTTTTAGCCTCATCGAATTCTACTAGAAATGGTTTCTTACTCTATTAATGTTGCATAATTACTCAGTTTGATATGTTTAGCTATATTTAGCTAGTCTTTCACCTCACGCTTTACACAACGCCTTTTACGCTTTAAATCCATGAGAAGTGCTTTCCCACAATTAATGTACATTTACAACGTATAGTGACAATCAACCTCTGGTCCACGTTGCATATTTGCCTATAGCTTGTTTAGTACATAAGTGCAATTTGCAGAGAATTCATTTTGTTGCACTCTACTGTATAAGGCAATCATCAAACGATGGTTGACCCTATTTGTTGAACAATTCTTTATATTCCTGAACATTAAGAGACACGCTTTTATTACTTAAACATTCTACACTTCACGTACCAAGTGTTATTCATCTGCTTCTAAGCCATATATTTCACCCAACTCTTTTTGTTCATGAATTCCTGGTAAAAAATTTAAATTATCATGAAGCTTAAACCAGCCTCCAATACAGACTGCGTTTCCATGCAATGGTAATTGAATACCAGAGAGCTCAGCACGAATTCTTTTGCAAGGGAATCTGTTTTAACTTAACCGAAGCTGCTCCGAAGTCCGTGTTTGTAGATGATATTTTCAGGTGGGGCTTCGTTGCGGGTTTTGAAACGGCGTAAGTTTACACTGCCGGTATAGCTGCTTATTAACTACCGGAACCGTTTGTTTGACCTCGGTCCGACTAAACTAACCACCGAAAAAACTTCGAAAACCTCGATAGTTTACCGGATTATACGACGTCACAGAGAGTCAGAGAACAATGAATTGATGCACAGAGATAAAAGTGACTTACCACAGCTTTGTTGTACACAGGCGGAACGTTCTCCATTGTTACTCGAGATGACATGCATTGAAGTGTGACGAAGTTTTTTCTATTTCTGTGGATGTACACGCGTAGCAGCAGTGAATTTATTCTGTTAGCCATTTCTGTTGTGTTAAGCAACTCGCCTTGGTGAAAAATTAGCAGCTTATCGATAGGCCAGTGTTCCATCCTGTCATGTCATTTATTTACTTCTTCAAAGGAAAACCTTACAATGAAAGCTAATGATTGTCGATAGTTCACTGGGTCACCGAAATTATTAGCATATGCGTCACTTTGGTCGGATTCTGTCATTTGCTTTGTGTTTCTTTTAATCTGTTTAGTCTTCTTTGTTCGAAATGCGTTCGCTTGAAATGATGCTGTCCATGCAGAGAAGACTACTGAATTGAACATCATATTTTCACTACTTTATTGTTCTTGATATGACGAGCTATAGCTAGGATTACTATTGTGGTTAAATTCTGCCACTTGTTGAACTTCTTCTTTATTTGCTTTATTGTTTGGAAGCTAAAATTAATGAGGTTAATGGCCATTCGTTGCCGTCGTGTTGATGTAAGGATACCCTAATCCTAATATGAAAAAACACTTCGTGTATTTGTTTATTTATTTCGTGTCCGTTTTAGGAAATGGGCGAAACATAGGCCAGGTTGCAGATCTTGTAATTAAGTTACGTGTTCAAAGAGATCGATGACCAAGTTGCAGAAGATGGCGGAAGTGGGATCCTTATCCCTTTAGCTGAATGCACTGCTTACTGGAAACACTTCTTGAATTCGATAAATATATTTGCAGCTTCTTGAGTTTGATTTTATAATGTTTTTCTCTCAGGTGACGACGAATAGATTCAGCAGATGATCAACGAAGCACTCACAAAATGATGATTTTTCACGGGCAATAGACAATTATTTGTTCTCGCTTATTGTCTTTCAATAACGGAGAAGTTTTCTCTTCATAGGCCAAAATTTCAGCTCTCTAATGCGGCAAATATTTAAGTTTGAAAGACAATATCATGGCTACGATGCGCTCACATTACAAATAAGTTGACTGGAGTTTATTCAAGTTTATTGCAGTGTTTTATTTAAGATTTTGCTTATGACTCTCACTATGGATGATGCACGTTTAAGAAGAAGAAGAAGACTGTAGGATAGGGAACGTAAAATAAGAACGAGACTGCTACAGTTTCAAGAACAAAGACGTGCTACGCATGAAGAGATGGACAGAGATGAAGCGTCTATGCGACACAACGTCAAGAAACACTTGAAGCAGAAAGGTTACAGAAGGGAATAACAGCTGCTAATGAGCGCGAGCGCGAAAATGTGGAAACGGCAAGTTAGAGCAGAGAGTTCCTAAGGCTGAGAACACGACAAAGGATCAATGAAAACAATGAAGAAGCAAGTCAGAGGAGAGAAGATTCCGCACAGACGTAAAATAAGCAAACATATTGATTAGCTTTTGCCTAAATTTTTCCACGCACGGGTCCACTGTACTCTGACCATATTATCAAGTCAGTTCGGGCATGGTCAAATTCTTCTACAGCATTGCCAATTGCATGGGCATTATCAACACTGTAGAGGAATTTGACCACGACCAAACTGCCTTGAAAATATGGTCAGAGTATTGAAATATAATATCAAACCTGCAGGTATGTATGATGCATGTCTTGGAGCAAAATCAGCTCCACAAGCGAAAATAACGAAAACGTTGTATCACAAGTTCACTACTGTCATTTTTGACGATGCGTGAAAATAGTAACCGATAATCAGAAAAATACACAATGAACTTTAGTGCAGTGCATGACAGGACACAGCGTTTTCGCTAGTATTATGTACGGCCAGTCTATGCTTTTATGAAAGACTTTGGAACTTATGAAGCACAATATATAATTTATTTATAGATAAGACCAAACTACGAGCAATATTTTCCGTGTCAGTGAATACCTTCTATAAGCTGCTGGCGAAACCAGGACGTGAGTAAATGTGTGGATTTGCCAATACTAAAGTCCATGTTTTTCGTTTTTGTCGATTAGAGACTGACAGATAATAGCAGAACAACTCTCACAATATTCCCAATAAAAGAACATCTAACAAAATACCTCAGTGTTGCCCTCACATTTAGTTCATTTGTGAGTGACTGGCACATTTATAAGCACAAAAACCTAATTTTATCGATAGGATATTCATATATAGGTGTGTTCTGAAATAGTGGTTGATATTTCTCATTTTATTTATATATTTATTTTTCACATTGTTGTTGTTGTTTTACCATCACTGCTTTCAATTAATACGTTTTTTTTTTTCATTTTTTGAAGAATCTCTTCCAAGCTACGATATGCATCTCATTTATTATTCAAAACCCATCGCATTATCACAGAACTCCTGACAAACTTTTCCCAGAGTGCTACAGATGTTCGATCACGTATCACGATAGCTCAAAAAGTTCCGCACCACCTCTCCGAAACTCAAGTATTTTACTGGCATCTTGGATGACAGCGAAAGCTTATCGTGTCAGAAAGAATATAGGACAGTGCAAAAACTTTTCTCGTTTGATTCTGAACGAGCAATTCTGCAGTGATATATGAGCGTCAATCTATTATTGTTGCATGTATTTTTGCGAGTTTGAAAAATGTTCGGAAATTGCAATACTTATGCTGTTGTCTTTTATGTCAGTGATTGATATAATTTAACATTCTGTGAATTTCAGGCATATACGACCGTGATATCATTACCAACCTTCCTTTTCTCTCCAGGTTTCTTGCGTACATCTCGGAGGATGAATATATACCGGAATACATGCCCTGTCTAATTTCTACCCAAGCCTTGGAGTGTAATTTCCATGCTTTCTGCATGTGACGTTAGCGAGTGGGGGAGGACAACATCAAGCTCGTGCTGTTCTTTTGCCGACTTATCTACATATATTTCCCCCGCATAATAAGTTCAGAATTTCAATTGATCTTTCGTGGACTGAACAAAAATAGTACCCGGTAAGCAATTTACCAACCATTTCAAGTTTTGGTCAAATCTTGAACCTTAGTTTTTTGCTGGCAAGTTCCGCGAGCATGTATGGGCTTCAATAAGTGGCTGACTTGAAGCACGTCATTTAATTACACTGGAGAACTGGCTCTCAGCCAGTCACTCAGCCAGGTTAGCTGCAGATGGGGTGTTGGGTAATGGGAGCTACAGCCGTTTTCCTAAGGTAGCACCATGCAGCAAGGAGATTCTGTCCAGGTATATTTGCTCATAAGTATATATCCATTCTCGTTTATCCCACCCATATCGCTGCTTCAGTATCGTAAATACCAATATAATTCTAAACATCTTAGGTTATCTGCGTGGGCACGGTCTCCTAAGTCCCACACATAGAGGTGTACTGTATACTGTATACCGATACTATCGGAATCAACATATCGCTATCGGCACCCGATGTACCGGTAATTTTTCTAGTATCGAGTTAGGGTATTGGCCATAATAAGGTAGAAATTGCCAATATCATCGAAACCATTAGCAAAATTATGAACGTTTTTATTCAGTGGACGCTGCGACTCTTTGCTAAAGAAAGTATGATACAATGAGCAGTAAGCGAAAATTTTCAAGTAATTGAGAGGATTCATTTTACTACTAGAAGATGATCTACAACAGAAATATCACCCAGTAAATAATTTACAAGGGGCAACTGAACTTTTGAGCATCATATCGCACAAATATAGTCAGGTGGTCTGTGTTGTCACTGTGGCCGTTGCTGTTAGAAACACAGCGCAAACAAACAAACGCGTCTCAATAGTTCAAATTTGGCTAGTACGTTTTTTTTTCTTCTTCTTCTTCTTCTTCGTTTGGATGTAAGATAGCTTTGCTAATCGCCGATAAATATGCAGAAACTAGAAGGTACTTGAATGATTGCACCAAACGGTATATCGAAGGCAAGAGGAATTACATCGTGTCTGGAAGGTTCCGATGGCTTACATATATAGATAGCTATACTATGTTACATTAGAATCATTACCAACTTTTGACACTGGGTAACTTTAGCTTCATTTTACATATTCGTTACTAAGTTATATTAGCATTATTTAACATTTTTTAGGCAGCTGTGTAGGTTACTTTAGCATCATTTTATATTTTGGATGCATCCGAGTGGGGAACTGCAGCATTAATTTACATATCGAAATGCTTCATTTCCCACAGTTCCAATTTCCTACTATTATTCACCTTCTCTTGCATCGTTTGCCAAGTATAGCACAGACAAAATTGTAACATCTGTGTTTATGCATATAACTTTTCTATGATTCTACCTCTGTTGCACTATTCTGTCAAGCCTAGTACTCACACAGGCATGCATCGAATGAGTATAATTATTGTGCTCAGTACAACCGTCTTTCATTTGTAATATAATGTAGTCTGAGTTAGACGATCAAAAGGGAAAATAATTATTTTTCATCCCACTGAATGCGTGCAGAAATTGGTTAAGATGAGTTCTCACTATAGTTAAAGGCTTTGGAAGCTCGTATCTATGAGCGGAACATTCTGCACAAATTTTGCCGCCCTGCCTCTGGAAAGATTACATAGTCTGGTAGTTATATATTGCCACAAGCTTAAGAGTCAACGATCGCGCAATTGACCTGCGAATTTCTATTATAAGCACTACAAGCTCTATTAAATTTGGTGCAAATGAGAGAGTTTGTGAGGTGTCTGAGGTCAGTTTGCTTGTCAAAACTCTCACTCATTCATCTAACTATCGTGTGGATCCACCTTTATCTCTAGTGATGATCTTTGTGGTGCCCTTCCTCTTTTTTTTTTTTGTTGTTTTGGTTCGTTGTTAAATACTCAAGTGCTCTTCACTGCTGCCGTAAGGTATCGTGGTTTCTTGACTTAAGTAACGCACGTACAGCGATACAATGCCATCGACTTGCTAACATGAACTTGAAAAAACTTGGTTCTTAGAAGTAAATTTCATTGCCACGTGGATCGTTGTTCAGGTATTACACGCGTTGCTGAATACCACGTCCAGATAAAGATGAGCTAATCTCGCTAGTTTAAAATATTGTGGATTTTCAAAGGAAAGCTTTGGCTCAGGCCTTTTTGACTGCGTTGCTAGAGTTAGCATAATTATTTTCAGTGCTAAATTTTAGTGATACGCACTGGCGGGCAAGGACTAAGTTGCCTCGCGGATTGTATGAGAATATGCTTAGAAAATCCGGGAATTCATCCACGAAGAGACTCTTCTATGAAATTAGCGTGTATGGAAACAGCAACTACAGAACGCTGATGAAGAACAGAAGCATCATCAAAAGGAAAGGAAAATAGTGTAAAACAAAGTCAACACAAAAGATGATATCCGAAAGGCCAAAACTGAGGCTAAATTACCCATGTGCTCCTCCTGGCCATCAGCTTACCCATATCATAGGATGGGTAAATCTTCCTAGCCCTATGGACGATGACCATTTTTATGGCCTTGAGGGAGCGTTAGTAGCAAGCAGATTAGGTTCAAGGGGGCCAAAATCTAATCTTATAACGCAGACTTCCCAAGTGTGTGACCAGCTCTAGGGAATTGGTTTCAGAAAATGTCTTCTATTCAATTTAAAAGGGGCAGCAACTCCTGTATCTGAAGTTTTGTGCAGAAAAAAACTTCTGAAATTAGCTCTTCTCAATTGCATTGTGCCAATTAATAACACCTTAATACCTGACGTGCTGTGATCTCACTCCACATAGGGTTAAATAATATGGCGTCTAGTGCATAATAGTACACTGTTATTGCCTGAAACTTAATCAGAAGGACAAAATTCAAATATTTTGATTGGAAATTTTTCAAACGAGTTAGTGCTAACAGTAACACAGTAGATGCTACAGCACTTGTGTGTCAAATCCATTTTCATCTCCAGAAATTCCACATTTGATAAATAAGGCCTTCCGTTGTTATAATAACTATCACTACCATATGAATTCTCGAGAAATTCACGTTTCTTGTAACTTTTTTTAGCATAAAAGTATATTAAACAATTAAATCCCATTCATTTGTAAACATCTGGTTTGCTTCAGCTCATGTTTCAGGGAAAGTGTCGGTATCATTAAAGTACCGGTGATTTTCAGCTATCGTAACATCGGCAAATTGCTAGGAATCAGCATCGGTATCGGCGGTAAAAGTAGTTTCGGCACACGTCTGCTCCCGCGCAGCCTTGGTTCAGTAGTGTGAAGTCTTGAGCCATCTCAATTTCCCTAGCTCATCTATGCATTTTTGTCCCAAACGCGCATTCCCTGTGTAGCATCGTGCCCACACACTTGCCATTCCAATACTCTAAGCCATGCCTGCGCACATCTGCCCGCTGCAGTATCATGGCTCGCCATATATTATCAAAAAGTCATCCATTACCAGTGCAGACCGTGGCTCTGATAGCACTGCCTGACATGGCAAAGCCCCACATAAACTGGCCTGCCATGATCTAACACAAGCCGCTTACACTCTTCCAATATTTTCTGCGTCGAAGCGGCCATTCATTGTTCCAAATCGACTCACTGGAGTAGCCTGGAAAACGCATGCACTACGGCACAGGAAACACGAGTGTCATTATTTGCCTAACCGCGTAGCAAGAGTTGTAATTCAGAGGCAATTTTAATAACCTGCAGAAAACAATGAATGTGATAGAAAAAATGAACTGCTGATTGGAATTTCTGAGCACAGAGCATTAGGTATTCAGTATAAGGAGCTAAGAGCATTGACTGCAGCAGTTTTGCTATTACAAACGTAGCATGAACGGAAACTTCCCTAATTGTTTGCTGCCGCCAGTAGTTGATTCTCTCACACGTGTTGGATTATCCTCGCTGTTTAGGAAAAATCAATGTTTACAAATGGTTTGTCTGTGTCTCGTCAATAATATTCATTTCGCCAAATGACAACTCCTACCTAGCCAATCACACAACAGTTCGTCAATACGACGTGAATTCAAAGGTGGTGGCAGATGATCCGCAGGCACTCAGATCGTTTATTCTACTCTGCTTTGCTGTGTTACTCTCTTCTACAATACCAGCATCCGTCCGAAACTGAACTGCTGTAATGCATTCATGCTAAATGGAAAGCAGAGGCGGGATCGGTTCCGGCATTATTAGTATGCATGACCCCGACTTTCACGACCAACGATATGCTGTTCTAAATCACCCCAACATCCGATTCGCTTGCGCTTCACAGGCACGACGGGCTGCAGTCAAAGTGTTAACATGCGCCCAATATAGTGAGCACAAGTGTGGTAAATAATAGTTCTTGGTAATACACACAGAGTACATTTTTGGTGTCATAGAATTCAGTAGTCACCGTACAATTAGCTAGCAACCTATCCCTATAACAGCAGCACTGTGGGCCACCCTAGAAACTTTCTTTACGGAAATGCTCCTGGGGTAACTCAATTCTATTCAACAGAATTTTCGAATATTCTTAGCTAATACTTCGATGGTGACAAATTGACTAATAATAGTTTGTTTCACGTAACATGCAAGGTAGTACACCAATTTGGCGAAAGCGTGGCGCCAGCTTGTGTCTGTTGCACCTTCTTTAGTGTAGCTGTAATCGCTCTCGGGAATGCGAGTTCCTTCGCTGCTGCGAGTAATTGCTTCCCTTCAGGTTTGACAAAAAAAAAATAGAAAGTGTTCTGCGAGAAATATTTGCTCTGAGCACTCCGAAAACTGTTACTGGCTCTCCGTCCTCAAAGTAGGAAATTTTTGCAATATTACGACTTGTATTGTGATTGATCAAATGTAAGTCTAACAGAGGATAACAGTTTGATTATTGTAGCCAAACTAAGGCCACCTAGTTCCTTATGTAATGTACATAAAATACGTACCACTCACCCCTTCCCTGAAGCTTTCCTGGATTTCTTATAACTGCTATCACCTGGTTCTAATATCGTTAGAAAGCTCGGTCTCTCTTACTACTATTGTTGCATTTTTCTACTAAGGACCTGATTTTTTTTCGCTGCTACAATTTTCGAATTTGGGCAACTAGAATCTCATATCTCGTTTTGGTTTAGCATGTTACTATATTGAAAACTTTATATCTATCTACCCATTATCGTATGGGCATCTAATACTACTATTCCTAGAGTATTTCAGGAAAACGTTCCGTATATCGTTTGGTAAAAAAAAATAAAGATTTTCCTATGAAATCTCTCATTTTAAGCAGGAGCTCTCTTGCTGTTATTTCCAGGTTCTTTTACGGAGCGTCCGACTTATCGTTGGGTGTCCTCTACCGCACTGTCGAGAGTCTTCCACCAAACGTTCCATTTCCAGTTGCAAGAGCTGCCTATACCGGCAACAATCTGGAAAAACAAAAGTTAAAAAAACATGTCTAGCACTGCAACTTTATTTGTCCAGTAGTGGGACAGCACAAACGGTGCCATATTCAATAACATAAAGTAATTCGCGGGTGAAGAAATCTATTGCATGACCCATATTTCTTATGGTAATTTTACGGAGTTAGATTCTTGCAATTGGCGGTAGTGTATATTCAAGCATCAGTCACAAGCAAACTCGCGCCAATTGCTTATCTCGCTGCAGTAACTATGTTTTTCTCAACGATGAACTCAGTAACGTATGAGCAACTAAGCATTAGCGATATTATATTCTGCTTTACAATCACTTTCTTGTCTTTTGTGGCATAGTTTCATCACAAGTAAAAATAAAGTGCAAGGAGCACACAGTCGGTGAAGACAAATCTTGGTATGGAAAAACACAAGATCTACAAATTCAAATCCCATTCGTCGTCTGACACGAGTTAAATTACAATGTCTAACAAAGTAATCTTAAACAATCTTAACAACTCATTTACTTTCTCGTTGTAAGTTGGCTCCCTTCCAATGCTATTTCTGTGATCTTAGACAATCGTATTTCTGGCAAGAAGATAAACAAGGACAAGCTTAAAATTTATGGATATGTTGATTTAGAATTGAGTTGAGGCTACTTAAATTCTGGTCTCAATAACCGCAGACTTTCGTATCCTGATGACTTTTTGTATATGTGCATATATATTACATATATTACTACACATATTACTGAGTGTTGAATTTTGCTTCTCTTTAAAAAAAGTTGACTTCTAAAATGAGAATTTAATTTATTTGTGACACAGAGCATGAAGTAATCTTACAGATAACAACACAGATCATGTGTGGAAAAATGGGGTCGTTATTACTGTTCGATATCATATTTTATTTTCTTTTGGTGAAAAAAAAAAATTGAAAAATAATGTGCTGCGATCTTGAACTATTCCGTACTTTTCTTTATGCTAAGCAAGAAATTTCACTGTTTCCCTACTGTAATTCGAAAAAAAAGCACTGCATAACGTGAGCTATGCCGTACCTTGCTAGCGGGTAAGTATCAAATCGAAATATCATTTCCCTGATTTGTAAGGAAACTTCTCATAAACTTTACTACCTCAAAACCATGTGTTACCAAAACAAGAAATCGAATTATATGGTCTTCAGCTATAATTACTACAAAACGCCACATAGCATTAGATATACCACATACAGTACGTGTGTTAAACGAACGTGAAATCGTATTACATGTCTCCTTTTATAATTACTATGAAACCCCTTATGGTCTGAGCTATACCTTTCTTTACCATAGACTAAGCAGAAACTCTATCACATCTAAACCCGAACTGCAGCGAAACAACGCGTAACCATGCACCACTCTGGTGTTACCTGAAACTGTATTTCTGATAACAACACACCTTATTGTGAGCACAACGGCGATCTGGACATTGGTTACTTGCGTCTTCTAAATCTTGTGCCACAACACTGCAAACAGTATGTGCTATTTTGATGTTTCACTAAGGCAATAAGCGCATTGAATTTTGTCCTTCGATAGGTAGCTATTTCTAGAAAATTTCGATTTTACTTAATAATCCTGCACTTGAGATTTCGAAATATCTCCGAATCACTACTTTTCTTTCTTCTGATTATTTTTTTGGCAATATTACGATAACCTAAATTATAAGAATATTTACTAAGCGGTTGACAATAGTCAGAGGTATCAAATACACATGACACTGACATAAAATTAACTTCAATAACACGTTTTCGTTGAATAGAAGAAAACAGTTTACGATGTTGGTTAAAAGTTACCACTAAGACTTTCGTGTTTTGAGCTCTGCCACATCCATGGTGATGATTGTTCGGGACCCTTATCGCCATACTATAACGTGGTGACGACTCTGTTAGCTAAGACCATGCACACACCTTAGCTCAGTTAACAAGATTTCAAGTTAATCACCCAAATGTTTTGTGGAGTCCCTCGTAAGCCTGACTGTGTGTCTACCGAAAAGTTATTAAAATATTTTCTGTCATTATTATTAAGATACACTAGACTGGCGAAGTGAGAACGGAGAAAACTCCATAAGGTTAACAAACCCCCACGCAACCAGCCCAGCAAGCGAAAAAAGAAAGAAGGAGAAGATCAGAGTTCACATATTAGCTCTGTTTACAGACTGCTTAAAGCTGTTAATACCCGCACCAGCAAAGGCAGAGCCATCAAAACCATTTCATCACCATCCAGCATGAACGCACATCGACGAACCACTATCAAGCAAACTCAGATGATAATCAGCAACCGCACCCCAGACTAAGGACCAGTGTCTCAGAAGGGGGAGAACATAGCAATTAAAACCGCGATGTGTCAACTCTACCGAACCAAACACCCTCCAATCACGTCGCATAAGACCGATTTTCGGCGATGCTCTTAAGGCAACAGAACGGATGAGTCAGAAGCTCCACACCTTCATGTAAGAAGTCAAAAGGCTCTGCGTATTTGTGCTGCCCAACCCTATAATGCGGCCATTGCAATTGCTGGTTTGAACACTAGAAATATAATAAAGAGCAGAGGCAATTCGTTGATTCAACTATCGTGTGAGTCCGCCTAAAGGAGGAAAACGGCGTCTATTTTCCTCCAAGGCAAAGCAACAAAGCAAGTATCAGGATAGCGCATGCCTTATGCTTGCTATAAACAAGGAGGAAAATTAAATTTCAAGTGATATAAACAAAATATCCTGCGGACTATGTATGCCGCACCCGTTATATGGGCTACGAAAGACATCGCTTTGCTGCTTAATTAAACCCAAAACAAAGCACCTCGAACGCCTGAGGCATAGCAAACGTAAATGTGATAAAAAATGAAGAAAATATTCAACCAAGAAAAACCCGATGGCCCAAATTGACGAGAACACGTGCAAGAGAACCTCGCACTCGAGTCAACTCTTCCCCGGCGCCACCAATCAAGCGCGAACGAGCCGCTGGCCAACTCCGTCTCTTGCATCCTGGCTATAAACTTCCGAGGACTCCATAACTTTGCCTCTGACTCATCACTCACAAACTTGCTGCCCTGTAAGAATTACTCGTCCTTTTCGTATTTTTGATTCGGTTCTGTGGTAGTTATGTTCACAATGCCACCATCATTCGATAGCCTTACTTGAAAATGGTATATTTTCTGAATAGAATCATGATCGAATTAGTCCTGGAGTAGGTATTGTTTCTATGTCTTCATCGTTGGTTAAATTTTGGTGGTAATAATATAATAATAACGTGACATCATTATTGGTTTAGTGCCGACGCAAGTACGGTAACGGCGTCAGTATTATGGTGGTAAACTGTGATATAATCATTATGTTATTTCTCAACCAATAGTAGTATTTGGTTTCTCTAGGATGCAGCGTATAAGCGTGCTGAGTTGTCTGTCTTTATTTTAAGTTAAGTTATGAGACGATGAGCTAAACCTGCCGAACGTAAATTTATTTTATCGCTTCTGGTTTTAATATCGTAGTACTAGTATTTACCCATGAAATAAACATCAACTAGTTGAAAAATGCACAATGCTGCCACGACCGCAATTATTGAAAAAATACTATTAACAATGTTCTATATGTAAGAAAAGAAAATTAATCTCGGCGTTATTGCGGTATGCCTGAAAACACTCTATGTATTCGTACATTTTCCACATACTAATATTAGGTTGGTGCGAAAGTAATATCCAATTAAAAAAATGCAAGGCAAAAATGTGTTTTAGTTTGCGTTCCATGGTGGAATGGGCTACATTTAGGGGTTCTGTAAGTTCCTTAGTTGTAATGGTACGATTCTCTAAGACAGAGGCTCTCAATAATCAGAATCGTATTTTTTTATATTTTTGATTTTTTTTTTCAAAGTTAAGTCACTCACAACTTCGGAAGTGAGAAAACGGCTTCCTGCAACTTCATTCATTCACTACATCCATCTCATAATTGTTCTGAATAGATTTTTGATATCGCGCTTGCATCAACAACTTCATGAAACACAGTATGCCGAGTAAACCTTTTCTACGTGACCGTTAGGTGGGAAAAATTTTTTGGGGGTAAAATCTTTTAAAATATTGGGCAAACCTAAGATAATTACGAAGAAAATGACAGAAATTATACATAGGCTTACTTACTTACTTTATACCTACAAAAAGAGAGGTTAAAAATTGATAAATGCTATATGAAATATTTGCACTGGAAACCGGACATTACTTTTACACAGGCCTGAAACATTATGCCATACGCTCTTGTTGAACAGTTAACCTTTTTATATTCTTTTCCACGAATTATAGATATTATATATATATATATATATATTGCGCATTTATAACATATTATCTGAAATTCTACATGTATGGTTAAACGCGCTTCTACGTACGTTGTTGTTCATGAATGACGGAAGGTCATTAAGCGATAACAAAAAGGAAGGTTGTATTATCTGAAGTAGCATGCACAAAATCTTAACCTGGGCCCAAACTTACTAACATTTACAATATTGTAAAACTTGCAATGTTGTACCTTACAACGACGATACAAGGCAGTATTCTGCCTTGTGACTGGAAGCTACGGATCACTACTACAACCAATAAATGTTCACTCTACGTCTCTCTTTCTTTCGGGAAAAAACCAATGGTGTAGGTTTGTATATTTCATTCAACGAACAACCAATTCGCAGGTGTATTATATCAGCGTTTTGGTTTGATTTACACGTTAAGACTCGAGTGTTGCAACCACTTACAAGTTTTACTAAAGTATAGCAAAGATATAACATACTCTACGAGATTCTCTAGCATGTTTCCTCTATTGTTTTACAGGGAAAAAACAATTTTTCTACAACCGCGTAGTAATTTTTTTAGATACTAGATCAATGAGCTACAATGCAGTAAGTCGAGATACAAGCTTAAATAACGACTTACACATTGTAAGTAGCTTGATAGATCTGGGCCCTGGCCGTATGGCTTAAAACAACAACTTCATGTAATACCATTCAACGGCTGTTGTAAACCAGGGCCAAACATGCAGATAGTCCGAAATAATACCTGCAGTCTCCAGTGCAGAAACTATTATTGTATTACTTACCATATTAAGCAGAAATGGAAAGCCAGGCACAATCGTATCAGAATATGCTACTAGCTTTTCTTCTGATGAGTTTCAAGTTCTTCATGCTAACAAGGGCATCCGTTTTGTTACGTCATCCCTACAATTCATCATCTAATGGCCAAGTTGAACGTGCTGCTCGAGTAATGAATGAACTGCCCCGGGTCACATCCCGCGACCTAAGGCTCAGAGCACTTTACGAATGATGTGTGCTGTTCTTAGCAGCGCGCTCTTCTGTAGGGTTTCTGGGTGGAGCTGGCCGCACTTCAGCTGTCGCAGGGCAGTCTTGAGATTCTTGGACATTGCCCCCAGAGCTCCTATGACCACTGGAACGACGTCCACCTTCATTTGCCACTGTCTCTGGAGTTCGAAGACAAGGTCACGGTACTTTTCCTTCTGCTCCGCTTCCTTGTCCACGATTCTGAAGTCGAAGGGGATTGAAATGTCGATCACTTTGGCCGACTTCTTCTGTTTGTCTTTTACGACGAAGTCCGTTCGGTTGGCGTGAAGTACTCTGTCGGTTTCCATCCGCCTGTCCCAGTAGATCTGCACGGCTTCGTTTTCAACCACGGGCGCGGGTTCGAGCTCTCACTGACTGGGAAGTTATAGATCTGCAGGAGGGTCCAGTGAAGGTGTCGGACAACTTTATCATGCCTGCGTTTGTACTCCTTTTGCGCAAGCACTCCGCATTCACGTCTGAGCTCCTGAAAATTCTACAGGTACTAGGGACGTTTCTCTTGTCGATCTTGTTTTGGATATACCTGGTTCTGAGGGCTTGCTCTTGAGCTGCCAGGATGGTGCCTTCTGTTTCCCGTTTCAGCTCACCCTCAGAAGCCAGTTCCAAGAGTCTGATACGATTTTGTCCTGAACAGCTTCGAGGTGCTGGCCGGACATCTTCAAGCTTTTCAACTTGTTAGTTCGATAAAGGCGTCGTCACTGTTTGAATTGGTCCGCCGCTTCGGTCTCTTTCAGCAACTTCGCCTTCACTAAGCAGCGTGCCCACGGGTCGTCGCTCTCTCTGAAGTGTTGGGAGTGAGCGCACTTTTCCGCTTCGACGCAGTCCTCGACGCTGATGAGGCCACGGCCCCCCTCTCTTCTGTTAATGTAAAGTCTGTCTACGCACGATCTTGGGTGCTGTGCTCGATAGATCGTCATAAGCTTCCTGGTTTTGATGTCCATGTCGGTGCAGTCCTTCTTGGTCCAGTTAATAATGCCAGCAGAACATCGGACTACGGGGACGGCCTAGGTGTTGATGGCCTTGATGGTGTTGCCCCATTCAGGTGTGATTTCAGGATGAGCCGGAGTCGGTTGAAGTACTCCTTCCGAATGGAATCTTTCATCGTTCTGTGGAGAATGGTGTTGTACGCCATGACACCCAGGTACTTGTAGCCTGACTCCTCGATATCCTTGATGGTACCTTCTTCGATGGTGATACCCTCTGATGCAGTAACCTCTCCCCTTTCGATGTTAAGAACTCCGCATTTGCTAACACCGAACTGCATCTTGATATCTTGGGAGTACTGATGGACTATGTTAAGCAGCTGCTCTACTTGGTCCTTTGATTTGGCGTAGAGCTGCAGATAGTCCATGTAAAGCAGGTGGTTGAGCTTCATGGTACGGCTGTAATTGTAGCGCTGGCCGGCCTTGTTCAGGGTTTCGGAGAGGGGGATCATGGTCAGGACAAAGAGCAGTGGAGATAGGGACTCGCCCTGGAAGATGCCCCGCTTGATGCTCACCTCGCCGAGGTGTTTATTGACACTTGTGAGCTGGGCCTTCCAGTTGGACATGGTCGTCGCGATCAGATTGCGGATGTTGCCGGCGATGCCGTAAATTTCCAGGCATTGCAGTATCCAGGAGTGAAGGACCATGTCGAAGGCTTTTTGTAATCAACCCAAGCCATGCTCAGGTTTTTCTTTTTGCTCCTGGCGTCTTTCGTGAGGAGCTTGTCGATGAGCAAATGGTCCCTCGTTCCCCTGGTGTTTCTGAGGCATTCCTTCTGTTCGTCAGGTAGGAGCTTCTTTGAGTCTAGGTGTTGGTAGACTCTCTCGTAGATTATGTCCGTCAGCATCTTCCACACAAGGGGGAGGCACGTGATTGGGCGGTAATTGCTGACCTCTGTGCCCTTCGACTTGTCCTTCTGGATTAGGACCGTCTTTCCTGTGGTCATCCAGGTGGGCACGGTTCAGCGTTGTACGCAGTGGTTGAGCTGTGCAGCAATTCTGGAGTGCAGCGATGTGAAAGTTTTGATCCAGTAGCCTTGCACCATATCTGGTCCGGGTGCTTTCCAGTTCTTGGTCTTGCTCAGTTGCTTTTGGAGCTGTTGAC
>LQNS02277718.1:14627221-14638128 GCA_001587735.2 Parhyale hawaiensis
CTTATGGAAGCGTTTGGAGCAGTTACCGGAGCATTTGGAGCACTTATGGAAGCGTTTGGAGCAGTTACCGGAGCATTTGGAGAACTTATGGAAGCGTTTGGAGCAGTTACCGTAGCATTTAAAGCACTTATAGGAGCGTTTGTAGCTGCTACCGGAGCATTTGGAGCAGTTGCTGGAGCGTTTGTGGGCAGTTATCGGAGCGATTCGTGGACCAAAGTATAATCTACGCACCTATCGGAGTAATAATTTAAGCGAGGTTTTGCTTTTGAAAATATTCTGAAAGGATTCAATAGAAGAATTAACCTGAAAAATCGAACAATACAGGGTGATGTGTAATTTGATTCACTTATGTTTACCATATATAGAAAAACGTAAAATAAAACGATTTTCATCAGTGGCAAAAACATCAAAACTCCTTCGTTTTCGAGAAATGATGACCTGAACTACACAAAAGGATGGTTCGGGCGAAATGAAGTCTATTTTTATTTTTTGGAACGATTTGAATAAAACTTGGTACAGATAAGTAAAATCGGAATGAAAATAGTTTTTAGTCCCGTACTTTTTTTCATTTTTCCCATAGAAAACGAATTATTCAAAGAAAACGACAAAAGAGGGCTGGGGAAAACCCTACTCCTACAGTTTTTGAGCTAGCTACAGAGCTGATTTTGGTATAAAAAGGAGCGAAATTTGATCGTCGATCAGGGTCAAATTTTTAGGTTTTATTTTCGAAATAGCTTTTGAGAAAGTTCGAGAAGCTCAAAATTTTTCTTTTTTATTTTCTTCAAAATCTGGGCTGTTACTCGTCTCTTAATTCGAAAATCGAACTAAAAATTTCATTGTTATAGAAGATTACATTCCGTTTCTTATAGTACTAAAAATCATCTTTGTAGCTAAAAAAAAAATTGTAGGAGTAGGGTTTTCCCTACCCCCTTTCTGTCGTTTTCTTTGAATAACTCGTTTTCTATTGAAAAACTGAAAAAGAGAACACGAGTAAAAACAATTTCTTTTTTCGATTTTACATATCTATACCAAGTTTCATTCAAATCGGCATTTTACGTATAAATGCTCCAAAGTCCGAGCTTTAGTCTTGACAGCACCCTACTTTTTTCTGCATGGGTCTGACCCAACATCCAGATATCTGCTGTCACGAGCAAACACTAGAACTCATCTATGCTTTACAAATCTCAGACCGCTGTCTCGGTGTTATAAGAGGCTGCGTTTCAGGCATCGTCGGTAGATGATAAGTTGCAGGGAACAAACACCATTCGTTGCAGCCTATTGTAAAGTTCATACATTTCCTTTTACTATAGAGAGTGACTTTCTAACGAGAAGCAACCTCTCATTATAACCAGTCGGAAAATATGTTGTGATTATAGTAGAATATGGTGGTGTATGAGAGATTAAAGTCCATTATGGATGATGAAACAATATGGTAGATATTTCGACCATAACATAACATTGATTTTAGTATATTTAGGTCGATATTGGTGTAGGAAATATTAGTTGTTTATGGTTTGTCATTAAACGAGGATCTATGGTAGTACATCGATGCTTGACGACTATATATGGTCGATGGTTGTACAAGGATGTTTAAAGAATATATATGGTAGAACATATGCTAGAGCATAACTAAGGTAGCTAATCAACTGATTTTCGTACGTACGATCATGAGGGGAATTCCTCCCATTATATGGAGCAGAATATGTATGGATTGCCATGGATTTTAATAATATGGCTGGAATTCCCAGCATTATCGACCAAAATAATATTGTATGACTATAAGTTTGAATGCGAAAAATCTAAAAATTCATATTATAGTGCAAAATTTGTGCACATTATCAGTCTTTTAGTCTTTTTTTTTTTTTTCATATCGATGAAATGTAAAAATTGCTGGTTATATAGTGACACTAACGGCCTTGACGTTATTTTTATTTACTGTTTATCGATTTTTTTTTACGCTTAGCCACTTTAGCATAGTTACCCGTTAACTTTATTTTTATTTTTTGTATTTCTTGCTATATAATATTGCAATCCTTGATCAAATATTGCCATCTATTTTTATGTTCATTCAGTTCATTTCTGTTAATATTCATCAATAAATTATTCCCATTAGTTTTATGGGGAAGATGTCAAGTTTTATGAGATATTTAACCTATTGTGAACCCTGACAGCGGGTACGCCCGAAAATTATCAATCGAGTTGTGACTTTCTCAAAACTGGGTAGTGTAGCTCTATACCGACTTAGAGTTAAAGGAGTTACATATAGACGTGCGTTAACTGAACCGACTGGTTCAAGCTCCTGCTCTAGCATCTTTCTGAAGTTTAGAGCCTTAGACCATTCTGAACTGCAGGCCTAACACGCACGTAATAATTAAACTATTGTCATAAGCAGCTAATCATCAGCAAACAAAGCAGGCATCGACTGCATAATATGTCAACAATTAAAAAAGTTCATCTTGGTAGAATATAATTGTATCATTCGCTGAACACAGTCGATTTTGGTTGTGAATGTTTTTTTTTACGGTTCACTATGGTAGATCATGGTTATGCAGCTAAAACCTTAATAGTTGTAATTGGGTATTTATGGTTGACAATATGGTCGAAGGTTGTGACATATCTCTACCATACTGCACCCCATAATGGTTGAAAATGGAGGATATTTCGATAATAAACAACCAAAGTCTCGACCATAATCATAGTTGTTCTACTATAATCACAACAATGATTTCCAACTGGGCATACCTTACAAAAATTTTGTCCATGATTGCCTGATAATCATTCATATTAATACAGTCGCAATGCTACAGGTGATTCCTTAATTCTAAAGTTAGTTGTGTATTTCCCTTGAAGCCAAGCCTGCTCGTACATGCGTCACACGGAATGTATTTCATCCAGTTAGCGACATGTTTCAGTGAAGTTACCTTGCCGTATATGCACGGGGCTAAAGCGAATTCGAGCGGCTGCGAATGAATTAGCAGAAAACAAAAGAAATGGCTGTTACCAGAGTAAAGTAATAGTAGCATGCAGATATTATATGAAGTAATGGTTAGTGTTTTTGATTTAACATTAGCACCCTTGTTGCTGGCAGTACCAGAGAATTCAATCAAAGGAGACTTACCTATCTTTCAATATAACCACGCTTCAATTTGGAAAGCAAGTTGCTACAATGGGGTTGTAAAGACGCCCCCAGGTTTAATCACCGTGAAAGCTACTTGTAGTCGACTACTGCTGCATGTTCCGAAGCTCTAGGTGTGATTAGTTAATAAGTGAAGGCTATCGTATCTAAGTCACAGGGTAATCTAAAGACTGAAAACTGCCAGTAGACCAGTAAAAGTTTCACCCATTCAATTTCAATATTGTGGCTAATGCTACTATAACTGGCTTGTCTCCTTTGAAAAATTGTTCCTGATAGTTTTCTTCTAAAAAGTTTTCAAACTTCTTAGTTCATCAAGCCTCTCACAAGAATATAATCTTGTATAGCTGCAAGGTAGTAAATTATTTTCTTGCTATATTTCCCTCTCTATGTGTCTGACCACATGAACCATGAACGGAGGCGTTTTACTACCTCTTTTGTACGCTTGTCAATTTGCTTCATAACTGAAACTTTACGTGATCAGAACGGTTGCCCATTTTTACCTCCACCAAGGAGGCTATGTTTTCCTCTGAGCTTGCCTGTTTGTGTGTCTGTCTGTCACCACGATTACTCAAAAAGTTATGGACGGATCTTTATGAAATTCACAGAAAATGTCAGGTATCATATGAGAAACAAATTATTAACTTTTTGGTGAAAATTTGATCGACAGTTTGTTTGTTTTTCTGTCTTGGTATTCTAAGTAACACAACTCAAACAGTTATACACAGCTTTACATGGAATTTTGCAGGAATTGTTGGCAATATTAGCAATGACCAAATGTTTCTGATGATCTTTCAGTCTCGTTTGTCTATTTGCCTCTATGTCTCCTTTCAATTTTGTCAGAACGTAACTCAAAAGGTTATAGACGCATCTTGATGAAACTATTGAGGATTGCTAGAAATGTAAAGGCACAAAAGATAAAATACTGGTGGCGATCGGTTGGTCCATTTGTGTGTTTCACTATATGTTGGTCATGGGGTTTGTCAGAGCGTAACTGCAAAAGTGACTGTTGGATTTTCTAGAAAATTACAACAACCGCTATTAATGTAGATCAAGAGGCTCACAGTACCAAATATTGGTGATGATGAGAAAAGGAATCCTGCCTTCAGGACCAATTTGAATTTCGTTAATATCATGTTGCTTGGCCGAGGTTTGGGCTTTCAAAGTTCTTTTCTAGTTATATTATGTTTTATTTCTCTGCCTACATGTCTGACTATTAATTTTCAACGCCTATTTTTTCTTACGTTATTTTGTATTTTTCCTAAATCTATGGCAATCTTATCTCTGTAATTTCATAACAGAAACTTTTATTGAAATTGAAACAATAAAACTTATATTAGAATCAGTAAATAATTGCTTCTCTATCTTTACTTCATTTCATTCGCGAAAAGATAATTAAATTTCTTGTGGCACTGACGTACCTTAGACTAAAACACAGCTAGCAAACTTGGAACAATTACGATCAATCTACCGGAGAGCTGCTTAAAGTCCTGCTCTATCTTCAGCCTTGTATTCCTTCCACTTTGCATCATGTGGACGTTTTATAAATGCACGCGAGTTAATTCCAGTTTCATTAGATTTCCGCCACATTTCTGCGGGCTGAGCGTCTCGGCGGAGGTTACAATAATTGAGGTCCGCGTACATTCCTCGAATACGCCTAATAGCATTCCAATATTCCGTTGCTGGCCACTATTGCGGTTTGTTGTTTCAAATCCACGAATAGAATGCAATCAGGTTAGCACATGGCATGCGTTTGGTCTTCGCTTACCAATAGCTGAAACGAAGAGCTTTCCGTGTGCAGTCACCTAGCTTAATTAATCCCTCAAAATCAAGTATCAATTCCAAGAATATGCAGTTGTAATTCCATACTATAATACTAGCATAAGTTAGAGCGCTTGACTGTCACAATATTATTATCGAGGGTAATCATCAAGCTCAACCCTTCAATCTTTCAATTAAAATAGTTTTCAACAGCTTGTTAGTGAAAGGCTTCCAGGATTATGCTGTGCAGCGGCTTCCTTTACTGCGTAAAAGAATTACTATTAAGCATTACAATTACAGACATAAAGATTGCAATACTCATAACAGTTATTTTATCAAGGAAAGGTAAGAACTAAATCCAATACGGGTATTTTGTATTGATATCTCAGTTCCTTTTCTATTTTTAAGAAAGGGAAATCATTAACCAATCATCCCAATTTACGGATCAAGTCCTGCTATCAGCATTAAGCTAATTTTATATTATTCATAGGCACTTATCGTATATCACTCAAGCTAGTTTCTTTGAACTTAGAGCTATAATTCAAGTAGCTATTGTGGAGCACCTGTTTTTCTGTGCCGATATGCCGCTCATTTCTGAAATTAAAAAGTAAGTTCTATTAAAAAAAAAATACAGAAAGATTATGGGCTTTTTGACTACACTCTTGTGCGAGTAGATTTCCAAATCTCTATGTTCTGATAAATACTGTAACCAGGTACGGCACTATTACGTAGGTTCAATGCCGGAGATATTCACTTGCTACAGGAGGTGAGTAATACGAAGTAATCATTGTGTATATACTTGTTACTGGTCACACTGTAGATAGATTACAGAACAGTCTGCCCTTCGACAACTCAGGACAGATAGGGTGTACTCGTTAGGCAATGAAGTACGACTGGGGAGTCACGTTGCTTACATGCCTTAAGGGATATTTATAAAATGCTGGTGATCGAGTGTGCCTAGAGACCGCACAAGATGCTATAAGCTCGTACAATAATCATTGTTCTAATTCCGTGTCAGGTATAGCACATAATATTGTGTAACCGGTGGTGTGTATTGTGATAATTGTTTTTAGTACGTAGTAAATTATTTTTGTGCTTGGTCCCCCCTTAAGAATTATCCTTTGTATAGGCAGGATTTGAGTACCAGGTTTACCTTTAAGAATTTTCCTTTGAATAGCCGATATTTCAGTGCTTGTCATCCTTTAGAATTATCCTTGTAACAGCCGAGTTTTGAGTGCTTGGTCTGCTACTGAGGATATCCTGTAAATAGCCGATGTTTGAGTGTTTAGCCTACCTTTAAAAATTATTCGGTGAACAGCCGATATTTCGGTATTTGGCTTCCCTAGAGAGTTATCCTGTAAATATCCTATATCTGAGAGCTTCTTCTACCATTATTATTAGATACAGTAGACTGGCGACTCTCAAGTATTATCGAGCAAATAGCTGTTATTTGCATGCGTGGTCTACACTTAAGAATTATCCAGCAACAGCCCTCAACTCGAGCCTTTCCCCTCTCCGACAATATTCGGTAGGTGGTGGATGGAGCCCTGCGAAGCGACGATTTTGGTTATGTTGCTCACGAAAATTATAGGACTAAGCTCTTTAGTACTAGCAATTCGTATCGACTGGTGAATATACTTGGGTAAAATAACAATTACAAAAAAAAGAAATTCTTATGGCTGCCTCCAAAATCAGTGCGATCAATTTCTAGTAGGCCATCATATTGTTCATTCCCGTCATCTTTAATTATTTTTTAAAATCTCCTGATTTTCTGCCTTCATCAGTATTGGTAGCTTTTAATATTCTGCAGAAAAAGCGCATGACAATGCTAGTATAAATGACACGTATATGTATGTATCGATCGATCGTGTTCGTTGTATTCTAGTTGCCATGATCTTTTCTGTGACAGAAGTTATGACATTTATGATGCGTCTCCGCAGTAATACATGCAGCTACTAAAGCGTGGCGCAGTGCAGGGTATACCTATCGACCTTCATTATGAACTGACCCATTTATTGGTACAGGACAAGTTATAATAGTGACTAACTGCACTTAAGTCTTGAACGGATTGCAATGGTACAATAGTATGAGTGGCAGCCTAAGTTAGAGATGATCTGAACGACGGTCACAGCGTCTGGATAATTCTAAAAGATGAGACAATGTTACGCCGTGCAGAAAACCGAGGGAAGGTCACGCGGCACAAAAAAAGAGAAAAAAAGCCAAACTGTATAGAAAAATGGAAATTGGTCCTGTAGCAGGAAAAAGAGAGAGAGAGAGAGAGAAAAGGTCAGACTGCGCTGAAAAATCAGAAATTGTCATTTGGGACAAAAACGAGAATGGGTCAAGCTGTCCTGATATATGAGAAAGGTCACTTGGCACAAAAATGTAAAGTCTACTGAAAAATGAGAAACGGAAGCGTTGTACAGAAAACAATCAATAGTTATGATGTACTAAAAAGCACCGACAGAAAGTACTTGATATACGAGAGTTACGATTCCAACAATTGTTTATATTTTTTATATTAGACAAATACTGAGTACAGTCAGACAGAGAAGCACTATAGACCAGGGGTTCCCAAAATGGGGTACATGGTTCTTCTAGGGGTGCGAGAGGACCTTTTCAGAGGTGCGAAATACAGTTTCGTTTCTCGGTCATTCGCAAATTAACTTAAATTTGTGGCATAAAAAAGATAAAATAAATTTCATTTATCATTATCATATGGTATTTAATTTTGTAAGGGGTGCGAGAACATGTAAGGTGTTCTCCAAGGGTGGCAGGCATAGCAAAGTTTGGGAACCACTGCTATAGACCATCGATCTACGACAAATTTACCAGACAGCACTTCCTTTTCGCAGGGCAAATTTATGGCCTTTTTGTCGCCATCTCTCCGCAACAATACATGTAGCTGCTAATGCATGTCAATACTTCAGCGACGGGTCCATTATAAAGTGATCCACTTATTGACCTAGAAAACACTTTCCGTTATGCTGAGTGCACTTAAAAGTCGCTGTTGGATTGTAACGGCACAATGAGAGTGGGCGTAAAGTACCAGAAAGAACATCAGCGCCGCCTGCTACGACCCCACCACTCTTAAAAAAAGTAGGAAAAATATCACGCCGCCGTGAAAGCGAGAAAAGGTCACTCGGTTCGAGGAAACGTCACGCCGTATACAGCGAAAGCGAGAAACAAACAGGTCACAACGTGCAGAAAGCGTGTGAAGGTCACGCTGCATGGAGTAAAAGCGAGAAATATATCACAACGTGTAAAGGTCACGCTGTATGGAGTGAAAGCGTCATAAAGGTCACAAGGTACAGAAAGAGTGTAAAGGTCACGCTACATGGAGGGAAAACGAAGATAAGGTCACACGGTGCAGATAAAGAGGAAAGTTGGTACAGTATCGAGTGAAATAAAAGATAAAGTCACACGGTGAAAAATCGAGGAAAAGTCACACGGTATGGAAGTGAAACGAGAAATGAGGTTTTATCTCACAGATAAAAGTGCATAAAAATTCCCGCCGTCCTTAAAAACGAGCTTTGTAAAGTGCCGCTTTTCTGAATAGAAGCAAAAATTTATTGTTACACTGAAAAAAAAGTCGTTATCCCTGCATTCAAAACTTGATGGCCAACCTAATGAATGGAGGAATCTCTTTATTTTTGCTATGGCCCTTCATAAAGCTGAAATATTGTCCAGATGCCGACGGTGTGGACATGCCACAGAGACGATCCTGACATGTAAAATAAAACGCGTTTGGCGTGCAGAATACTAATGACTTTAATATCACACGAAAAAGCCAGTAAGCAGATATTCAAGCATTAAGCGGAGAGCCAACAGAGCTGCGTGTATGTTTTATAACTACATTTAATAATTATAATTTGGGAAACACTCTGAGAGCGCATGTCTCAGCCGAATAATACACGTTAGAAAAAAATTCAAATTAGTCCTTGAATCAAAGATTTCTGTTCGATCATTACCAAAATTTGATCAAATGCTCCTCGTAACATTGTTAATATTATCATTATTTCTGCAGATACTGATTGTATTTTATGGTTGTGTGTATGATTTGGAAACAATAAAGGTGTAAAGGTGTATTATTACTAGAGCCCGGATTTGTTGCGCTCAAAATATTGTAGTTATAGCTCCTAAAAATTGCACTTATTGCATCTAAAAATTGCTCTTATTGCACCTAAACATTGCACTTATTGCACCTAAACATTGCACTTATTGCAACTAAACATTACACTTATTGCACCTAAGCAATAGGAGTGGAAGAAATAGGAAACAAAAGGCAAATAAGGCAAAAAAATTGAAAGGACCAAAAAAAAAGTCGGATAGCAAACGGTAATAGCATGACAGTGGATCAACGGACACTTGTTTCAGTTCCAAATACGAATTATCAGTAGGTATACCTTGCGCTTGTGCTAATTGACAAATCTTCCCAATGGCGAGAATGATTCTTGCAAAACATGATTCTTTACCTGTTCCCATGATGTTTCCCCCGAACGAAAACGGTTATAATAATTTAATAGTCAGACTTTGAGAGGCGCTCAACTCAAATTATATTTTTACCCGAATAATACATGGAACAATAATTGATAAGGGAATCAGTTGTCATGGCGTTTGAAGTCTTGTGCCCCGTGGCAGTGATAATAAGTGACATGAGTTTACACGTCCTTCATCGTAACGCGTTCAATCACGAAATGGAACATGAGCTGTGTGGCAAATGTTTTTTTTTTTTTGTCTGTCCACGCGTAGAAGTGTGCTTCATTCACATGAATGACGCTGCGCATTTAGTTATGGTATAATTTCTTTACATTTTTGCTTATATTTCGCGTCGGTTTGAAGTCACATTTGTCTCCCATAATCTTGCAAACTGATTTTGATAGGAATAGCCTAATTTCAAAATAGTTATAGCCTGATAAACCGACAGAAGAGAACGCAGCACAGAACAATCAATTGGACTACCAAATCAAAGATTGTGTCCTTGTTCTTACAACATTTTCAGGTTTTCTAGTGTTCTTCTCTTAAATGGGAGTACTGTACAGTGATTCTGATCATTAAAGTGAAGATAAAAAAGATGTTTTGCCGACGTGTCCATGATCTGTGAACGCTGCAGCGGATAAATTTAGCATTTATGAGTTCTGTTTACTGAACGTGAATGACGCAGCACGTTAAAAGGGGGGGGGGGCATGCTTTATTCTTCAGTCTACTGCGCTTGCTGCAGCTGCTTCTCTCAAATCAACGCGCCGCGTCCATCAGTTTGAGTGAACGTGTTACAATGAGGGGCACGTGAACGCGGCCTAATATATTGCATTTATAGCTCTCATTGCAGTTATTGCACTCATTGTAGTTATTGCAAATATTGCAGTTATTGCACTCATCGTAGTTATTGCAAATATTGCAGTTATTGCACTTACACCGAAAACTGCAATAAATCTGGGCTCTAATTGTTACACCTTTTTGCAATTGCTTCTGACCAATTTGACATAGATGTTTGACAGTCTTCATATTTTTTTGACAGAGTTTATTGCATTTTGACACATCTCATAATTTTATGACAAAACAACAGAACTGGTTGACAATTTGACAAAACAGTTTGTCAAGGTTTTATCGATAAAACCTTTTGACAATCTGCATATCACTTTGACAATGGTCAAATGAATATGACAATTTTTGAAATCGTTTTGACAATGTTTTAATATATATGTAAGAAGGCGGATTATTTAAGAGGCGGTTGAGGACTACACCTTTTTGCAATTGCTTTTGACCAATTTAACAACTGATTTTGACCATGTGCAATACAGTTTAGCCAATGTTCATTATGCCTTGACACTATTCAAAACGGTTTGACAAAATATACTCTTTGAATGACAAACTAGCGAAACATATTGACAATTGAAGAATCTTTGACAAAATGCATATCACATTGACAATGATGAAATTAAAATGACAAACGGAAACTTAGTTTGACAATGATTAGGTTTCTCTTTGACATTCTTGAAAAATTTTGTCAATC
>LQNS02277718.1:14650377-14660516 GCA_001587735.2 Parhyale hawaiensis
CTTCATTGTTGTAATTTCAACTGTCCCTGCTTAAGATTCGTTTGCCATCTTCTGCAACCCGGCCTATTTTCTGCCTATCACTTTCAATGGAGCTTGAGAGGACAACCAGAGTCTCCAACCTGGGCTAGATTCCGCCTATCTATTTCGTTAAGAGCGTGACACCGAACATGTAAATATATATTTATAAACACACGACGGTCATTCTTAGTATTAGATTAGATAGCTGTCTGTCCCAAGCCTTCCAACAACCGTATCCAGGATGCGAACCTGGGAACGGCTTTGTGGGTGCTGTGGCCTTCGTGGATATGGTGGACTTTTGCAAACTTGCAAGCATTTTGGATGGGATAGTAAGATGTATGAAAACATATAGTTTCATAACTATGTGAACCAAACGGTTTGTGGTGACCTAGCTACAAATAATACATATTACTTAACCGGATGGAGCTGCAAACTTTACACAATAGCATGAAAATCAAAGTAAGAAGCCGTTTCCAATTTCGTACTAAAACATGAATCGTTAGAATGGATTCTGAATTTGCACTAACTATTGTATTTACAAGAAAAACCTCTTAAATTGAATGAGCTGCAACTTTCGTAAATTTATTTTCTTCAAAATAATGAAAATCATAGCTTCTAGTTCTTAATTACATACTTTAACATAGTAAAAAGGATTTGTTGTGCAGCAAATTGTACCGGAGAAAGCTTTGCATCCAAATGCAATGATTGTAGTGGCATATTCCATAGAAATGCATTTCGATAACTGAGCAGGAAAAGTTGTCAGTTTTACACATGCTGTAGGTTCTTTCCAAAACAGGAATCGGCTAAGCAAGTATTGAATGTGCAGTAACTAGAATACAGACTGCAATTACAAATATGGACTGCAATGCAGACTGCAAATATAGATTTCTCGCAACGTTGAAGAAGAAATCTATATTTGCAGTCTGCACTTCCGAGTTGAATTTTGGACTATGGTTTGCTATGTTTACGCCAGCTGTAGAATTCGTAACTATTATGGAGTCTACCATGCAGATGTGCCACCTATTGAAACCCGTACAAGTTGTAAACTTTCGCTTTCGGCACTTCTATGTGTCTGTACTTAGTGCAGTAGCTGAAGTGAACAGGATGGACTTAGTTTAAAAAAATGGCAAAACATTTGTATTAGAGAAAATGTCATTATAGCTTTCGTCAAACAGGTATCATGTTTACATCTTTATGTGATAACGGCTGAAATTTTCAAGGTGTCCACGAAATATTCTTCATCGCCTTCGATCCTCCCACCTGACGAGCTGAGGTTACAGCAAAACGCGTCGTGGGTAATAAAATTTCAACTAAATGATTTGCTTCTCATCCATAATTCTTCAATATGTACGCCATCTACAACCAGAATATCTATATTTTTAAATATATCTGCCCTCCCAAAAAGTGGTCGAAAGAGTTGAGCAATCTGTACTATATTAAGAGAGCCGTCAGTCCGTCCGTCCGTCCGTCCGTCCGTCCGTCCGTCTGTCCGAAGCCTTAAGTTTCACTTATCTAATGCTGAAGAAAAAATTCCAAGGCACCCAACTTTTCGTTTTTGCTAAACCGTATCCAGGATACAAACCCGGGAATTCCCGGGTTATTTGTGAACTTGGTTGCTTTTGTGCTCTTGGTGAACTTCGTGGAGTTTGTGGACAGGGTGAAACTTGGAGTACTGTAAACTTTTGCGATAGGATGGTAAGATATCTTCAAATACATACTTTCATGAGTTGTTCAGCAAAAGGGTTGCGTTTGATGCACTAGTGGTCATAGTTTTTGTAAGGAGTTGTCTGGTGGGTTGACCTTGATGTGACCCATGTCAAAAAACTAGACCTAGCTGGCCATAAAAAATGATGGCGTTCGTTGAATTTTCCTCCACCGGGGTGAATTTGTCTCTACCGCGGCAGATTACCTTATGCTATGAGGCGTTCTATTTTTTCCTATGTTATTTTTGAAGAGCTAATCTCTGGGATTGGGGCTGTGCCCTAACCTCGTTCATCAAAAATGACTTTGCTGAATGTGCCCCCTACCGCTAGTGATGGTCTTACGCCACGAGGCGTTCTATTTTCCGAGATATTACCAAAGGAAGGCTACTAGATAGTAATTGATACCATTCACAAGACATTGTTTTCTGAAACCAGGAATGAAGATTTTGGTTCTTCAAAAGTCTGTTTGCATATTTTTACGTTAATTATTGCAGAGTGGTGTTTCCAGAACTTCCCGTTCTTTTGCGCCGTTCTTCACCGCAAAGGTTTAAGAGAATAAGAACTGTTGTCTTAACGCAGTGCTTGAAGCATTACATGAACATGGTTGACCTGCTGTTGGAGTACGTAGATGCTTTATAAACTAGATTCTCTGCTCCCAGCAGTCGTATTTTACTGGCAACACGACAGAGATATATTGCTAGAGTACACAGTAGGCTGCCACCATAAGAACCTCAACAGTCTTACCATACCGACAACCCGGTAGAGATGTTGCTAGAGCACACAGTAAGCTGCCTACCTCTACTACATAGATGCTCGGCATTCATACCTTACTTATAACACGTCAGAGATGTAGTTGGAGCACAGAGGAAGCTGCCTCCACAAGTTCCTCAGCTGTTATACCTTCTTAACAACACGGCAGAGATGTTGCTTGGGAACACAGTAGGCTGCCTCCAAAAGCTCGCAGCACTCATTCCTTACTTATAACACGACAGAGATGTAGCTGGAGTACACAGAAAGCTGCCTCCACAAGATCCTCAACACTCAGCAGTCATGTCGCGTACCCGCCTCAGGAAGCTCCCAAGCGTCACGTTGGCCAGCTGCTGGAAATGAAGACGGCTCGTCCCGAGCAGATGCCAGAGACGCGCTGGATGAGCTTCCGGGATTTCGGCCTACTCCAACGCTGCAAAGACTGCAGGAAGGATGACATCCCTGAACAAAAGGTCCACAGTGTTGTGACACTCAGCAAGATAACTGGCAAGAGTTGTCGGGCCTGTATACCGTATCACGCTGGCTAAAATATTGTACTTAAGAAAAGAAAGAGGTTGTTGCGCCATTGCGAGCAGCGAAAAATATGGGAGAAATATATGAGAATGTGACAAGCATTGCTTGGCGTGTGTTACGGAAGGTGATGGCTAAAATTGGATGTAAAGAAATTGGCTCACAGCGATGTGACGCGTATGCACGAAGTTTTCTGACAATACTGTGAAGAATGGCGTGCATAATATATTGTGCCCACTAAAAGAAAAAAGAACGATGCATGAAAACACCAATCTTTAAGCGTGTTGCAAAAACGAAGGAATGCTAAAGAAAATATGCTTGATTTGGAATGCAACGAAATGTTGCCGGCGTCAAAAGGTTGAAGGAATGTATGCAGTTTTTGGAACTGTGTCCGAAGATAGGGGAGTGTCTGCCATGCTGAAAAGGAATGCATCATGAATGGGAACGCGTCAGCCGAAAATATTCTAGAGTAAGCGCCTTTTGCTGTACAGATCTCAGCCACCAGTAGGAAATTGAGTCGTTGCCCAGCCCAACCTAATAAAACTTTTCTTCCAGTCGATAAAAACAAAATGTGCCTTGTGTAGAGAAAAGGCATCAACAGATGGGAGTGGTCCAGCAAGATCAATTAATGACATTAGCTTTAACTCGCCCGAAACCGTAGTAAGGATTTTTTGGCTATTCACGGCTTTGTGCATCGAGTTTCAGCCATAAGCTTCAAACCAATTACAACTGAGATGGCCTCAATCTTGCAGAGGAGTCCTAATAGACACGGCATCAACGTCTGACTTTTGATCCAATGCTGTGAAACCAGCGCTCACCTCAAGGTCCGGAAGCGTTCAAGCTAATAACTGGGGTGGGCTGATTTGGAAAGAAATGCTCCAAACGATGACCCTTTACCAGATCCTGGCTTGTCAGTTGAGCCGTAGCTGCATTACTCTTTTGCTCGTTATATCGCCTGAGTTCGTAATCTATAAACAGTTTCTAACTGGTTACCTACTGTTCTGGAGCTACTTATCCTGTATTACTTCAGATGGCTAATGCATTTCCTCTGTAATTATTTACCGCTTCTCTTATAGTGACGCTCTCTTGAGCAATGTTCAATATCGGTGGCACGTGTTTCCTGAACATCGTTGACCCCAACACTTACTAATATTACCCTATGGCGACTTTTCTCTCCAGTTCGCCTCAGTGACCCCCTGTTATTCGTATGAGCTAAGCATATCCGCTGTGACACATAAGAACAGGGCGAGAAGCTTTACCAAGCGATTAGAATATGTAGTCCAAAGATTTCTAACATTTAATGGATTAGGCGCACGTTCGATTGGGTGCCGAAATTATACCCTCGCGTCTTGACTCGTCCGGTGCATCAGACAAGTGCTGTAGCTTCGCCCGGTCAGTTGAGTTTCCGGTATTGACCCTTAATCGATTGCCCTTTAGACTTGCAAAAACTTAATATTACTCCGTAAAATGCTGTTTTCAGCCTGCTCAACGTCATCGGGTTGCTTCTAACACCTTCTACAATATTCAAAATTGTGAAGACAAAGCTTGTGCCTGGACTTTCGGATGAGTCAACCTTCGAAGGTTTAATTTCGGCACCCAATCGAACGTGCCTTAGGCATTGCCACCTCCAGTCCCAAACCCTGTATAAATGTTCAGCACGATACGCTTGTAGCTTCAGGTGTCAGGTCATCTATGTTGTAACTTTTCTTTCATCTCTTTCCGCTTTGAATAGTGCATAGCTATAATGCCTAGTAGAAAGTCAGTGCCCTGACACGCAAATTTAGGATGTTCATCGCAAGTCAAAGGTTCAGTCGTCAGTGTTCATATTTTCGTCCCCTTGTTCTACTGATCTTGACTTGTTGTGATTCGAAAGCCGTTTTAATTTGCAAAAGATGTGAAATCAGATATGTGAATGAATATAAAGTGCCGAATGCAGGAGTGCTGATCAAACATTAGGAGTTACGCTAATGCATTTGTGCTACGGCCGCGGGTAAACCTTACGTGTTCCTAAACTTACACATAATTTTTAGACATTGTTTGGTTATCCGTTGAGGCTTTCTACCCTTGAAGGGCTAATACGAGACGTTCAGTAACATCTTACTTTATACCTTAGGAGTTACAGCACTTTTCGTATTAACCCTCTAATTCTTGTTCAAAGGATTCAATAGGTGATGGCTTAAGGAGGTCTATGGGACTCATTTGACCTCTCTTTAATTAAAGTAATAGGCTGATGTTTGCGTTCATTCACAGTCTCAGCTTAAACACAAGATAGACCTCCAGCCTTTGCTTATTCGGATTACAGTTTTAAGGTCACTGCTTTTCGTAGCTACTTTAAGTATAGTCGTATATTCTTCGGCAGAAGGGTGTAAGAAACTGTCTCTTATTTTTGCATTTCATTGTGACTTAGATGAAATATAAGTTAGGTGCAAAGGTCGGTAACGTTCGTTTACGTGACGTAGCTGATGCATTGATATCTATGCAATTAAAATTTACCCCATTACTAGGCAAAAATATAAGTTGCTCTAATAAGAACTCGCGCTTGCACAAACAATGGGAAATTAATTACATGTATGAGTGCAACAGATTTAGCCATTATTTATATCAGCGGAAAGAAACGGTCTATGATATTTACCATTAATCTTTAGTGGACCATCAACAAAAATACTCTTCCATTATACGATTGAATTGATGAATGTAATATTGTTCCATTGTTCATATAACTTTTACATACTAAGTCTTATAAAAAACAATAATAAATCCAGCGTGTGTACGTGTTGAATGAAAATCAAATCCCACTGCTATTTAAGACAATTCTACTGTTGTCTTACCTCAATTACTGTGTTCTCTCTCCCTCTCATGGAAGTAATATTTTGCATAAAAAGGTTCATAACTGAAACAGGGGCCTCTTCTTGTTGAAGCTTTGCGATGCCCCATATTTACACAGCAGCTTCAACCACTGCACTCGTCATGAAAAACCCTAAATTTTCATTCTGGTCACTTCCCATGCTTCGCATTCTTAGCAGTTTCAGCAAAAGTAGCTATGCAAAAAGCCTCCCTTGTTTTTTTCGGATGCTTCCGCTGTTTGATGAAGCGGTTTCTTGCTCTTCGTTGACAGGCAGAAGAATAGCAAAGTTTGTGAGCCGCCGCCCTCCTCTAGAACTTCTTTGGAGAATTCTCTAGAGTGGACGTGACACTTGGCTTATTCCGGACACCGGCCCTATGGCGAGGCAGCCGCTGCCGCCAGGAAAATAATGCCTCAGTTCCAAGGTGTTGAGGGCGAAATTAAGCTTTAACACACAGAGTTTAGGGACCCATCTGAACAGTCTTCAGTACAGCCATTGAATTAATGTTAGAGCTTAAAAGGAGCATTCACGTGGCCGGTTTCTCCTGCCGAGAGGGAGAGGAATTTCACAGTTTTTCGGTAAGTCCGCCGTGAAAATGAATGTTGTCCGTGTAATGCGATCCTAAAGACCCGCTGCCTAATGAAACATGAACTTAAAGTGTCGCCTTCTTCCTGGGCGGAGAACTTAGTGAAACAAGAGGAAAAGTTCTACAGGATTTCTGGAAGAAATGTTGAAGAACGCTGTAGCCATAGCTAGCTCTAACACAAGCACGACAATTTCACTGGAGTGCCTACGCATAAACAGACAAAAACTGAAACCGTTATTAATTTCTTAATTGCCTAATGTTCAGTTGTGCTTTTAAAGTGGCTGACTTCACCATGTTTTCCTACACTTCTTTTCTCCCCCCAGAATTCTCCATGATCCTGAACTAATGGCGATAGCTCATAGAGGGCCGGAGAGTAAGTCCCGGCTAATCCCTGGGAATGGGCCTTTTGCTCTGTCCATTACCAGCTATCTATTCTCTTCTAATTACCAAATATCTTGGCATACAAAATATATGAGTCAATACATTAGCCGCATACACTTCCTTAATACATACACTTGCATGGCGTGTTTACGATTTGTGGCTTTCTCTTATTTGAATAGTTAATGCCCCTGTGTCACAATGTATAGCGTATATTCATCTAAGCTGTTATAGTGATATAGAGACCTATTCCCATAGTTACCCATATTTATTAAGGTACATAAAGCTTGTAAAACCCGGTCCGCATTGTATCTCACAGTTATCACTTGTAAGTTCATTTACGAAGCCCATGCACACCTTAGTGTGTGAGAGCCCCACCCAATCGGAAATTCATAGGGCCTATTGGTAATTAGTGAAGGTTATTCGATAACATCGGATGATTGCCTATAAATTTCTGATTGGGAAGTAGCATTCAAGAGCTCTCTAATTAACTGGGGACTCATAACGTTTCTCAGTTTAGTGTGGGGTTCCTAGATCGTGTTTTACTCGGAATGTATAGGTAGTGTAAATTACAAGAGAGCAAGTCCTACATTCTGTAATGTTAGCAAATATAATTCGAAGTAATGAATTAACGTCAAACGTAAGGTGGCCCATGGCAATAGATATACCCGAGGACCCTAGGGCATTAATGTAAAAATTGCTACAATTATTGTATACTTATACGTCATGTAAACATTGGATCCATAACAACATGAGTTACAAAGAAGAAAGAAAAGAAACTCATTTCGTTTCTCATGCGAACGGCAGCATAGTTCACATCACCCGAGCTTGTACTGAAACTCCGCTCCAGCTACATAGAATTCACTTCTGCTGTACAAGTGCATTTTAGTGACTTGGAGGTGGGCCGATTTGAAGAAAACACCCTTCAGCTTTTTTTTTTATTTCCCCTCTCTAACCTTTGGTACCCTGAGCACACACTGCCAATTTTCGCCATAGGCGGCTCTAAACAACATCAATTCTTGGCGAAGTGCCAAATTAAAAATCCACAAAGTTTAGAGTGCACAAGGAGACTCAAAAGTTACATCCCTTTGATGTGGCCACATCACATGTTGTTCTTTACTGCCGCAGCTGATGGCTCAACTCCGCTGCTATTAACAGCAAGAGAAGTTAAAGCCACCACGTTGTGCACCACACTTCTATCTTCAGAAAATGGATGCAATAATACCTGAAAGAAAACTGCAGTAACTAATTACAGCTCCTTAACTGTGCACAGTTACTTTATGCTTATATCTTAGGACTCTCTTTTCATATATTTCACTAGCTGCTTGACAATAAAAGTATTTTTTTTAGCTATTATCTCTCTCTTCCTGGTAAAACACTTAGAATGTGAGCTTCGACTCGTTCATGTTATAATGAAATTGACTTCTATGAAGCGCTTAGAATTAACTATATCCATCACTTCAGTGTGTGGTCTACGTAATCTAATATCCTAATGTAGTATCCGCTAACCCTTTTTAGTCGTCGTTAATTAAGCTTCAGATTTGGCAGCATGAAGAACATTGGAATCGCGATCAAAATATGATCTTTCTTCGGCAATAAAAAGTAATTCTAACGAAAGGTACCCTCACCCTCACCTAGCTAATGCTAACCTAACCTAACGTAGCGTTACGAAATGTGAAGTAACAAAATCTCTCAAAAACTTCAGACAGAACCCAATCCAGTGATCTTGACCTAACAGAGGGCTTTTCGATTGGCTAGAGGCCGATCAAAGCCAAGCTCACGTGTCCGAAACATAAGACTGGTGCGTTGGTTTCGCCCCGTTGAATTGAATTTTAGCTGTTAACATGAACTGAGTTAGCTGAAACACTGCCGGAGACTCAATCCTGTCCCATAAAATGGAGGTTCCAGCCGTCTCAAGCGTACTTGGTTTGCTTTTAGCACCTACACACAGTTCAATGTGAATAAATCTACGCTCTTTTTTGAGGTTTCGGACCATTGAGATCGGATTAGATGGACTTTTGACAAGCCACTCGTAGAAACCCTTAGCATACCTTAGCTACTCTGCGCAGCGTATCTACGTGACACCTGTCACGGTAGGACCAGAAACTTTCTAAAATTATTCCGTAGAAATGCTGGCGCTGCTCGGGTGAAGCGACGACACAAAACATCCCAGGAGCCGTCGCCTGCTGCAGTCCGCGCACAGGCTCGCCCTACCAAACAACTTTCCTAATTTGGCGCGTATCAAGGCTTTGGCAAGAGCCAAATCTTGAGATAAAAACGAAAAGTTTCCTTCTAAAAGAGCTGTCCAGATCCGCTGAGCAATACGGGACGAGTAATGTGAGAAATGCTCGCCCCAACAGGCGTCCTGAAATCCAATGGAAACTGACGGAGTAGAAAAGAGCTATAAAAACTTGCCTAAAAAGTCGTTAATGAAATCTGCGGCAACAGGCTCTGTTTTTTTTTCTGTTTTGAAGAAGTTTCACCTCCCATTTAAGTCTGTACATTTGGATAACCCTATCTGCCTAGCTGTTGTTATATGAAATATTTATAGTGATAAAACATTCATTAAATTAACTAGCTACAACAAACCATGATTTGCCCCTTTTTCGTTTTTTGCAATCAAAAAATACGGAGCCTTTCAATAATGCTTATTTGGTAAAACCGACAATAAAATCTAACACTAAGAATGACCGTCGTGTGTTCATATATTTATATGTTCGGTGGCACGCTCTTAAGAATAGATAAGAAAAAATTCTCTCTCTTCCAACGTAGAAGTTCACTCAATGCAGATACATATATACAGCTTCTCTAAGCACTCCGTTGCACTGTCGTTCCTACTCTTTTCTGAGATTTCCTTCATCCAATGTTTATTGTTTTATCGTGTCCGCTCTTAACAAACTAGGCGAAAAACAGGCCATGATGCAGATTTCGTAATCAACGATGACGAGGTTGCAGAAGGTTAAAGTGAAACCCTTACCCCTTTATTATCTGAATGCATTTCTTGCCCCGATGGAAATTTTGGCGATCCTGTTCTCTTCTGATGGGATTCAGAAGGCAACTAGAGCACTCTGAGAGCGCATACCTCCGCCATGTGAAGCAACTGTAGCAAAAAATTAAAATTGGCTCATAAACCATAATTTTCTTTATATAAACTCCAAAATCTAATCATTTGTGCCTTTTCATATTATTAATAGCTTGTCCAATTTTCTTGGAGATCCGTTCATAACTTTTTGAGTTATACTGTTAACAAACGTTATGACAAACATGAGTCAAACATACAAACGAACAAACCAATCTACACCAAAATTTGATCATTTATGTCTTTCAACAATA
>LQNS02277718.1:14684366-14698378 GCA_001587735.2 Parhyale hawaiensis
ATATGCTGTGTGAGGCAATGCCGCTCTCCGATTGGATGAGCCACTCAGCCAGTTTAAGGGAAAAGTTTACTCGCAACGCTCCCGTAGGATAAATAGATAGGGTGCACTCCTCTCTATTAGAACCTCCTTGGATGAAGGTAACGGGTGAGCACTGGGATATAAATCTTCAGACACGATTGTCTTTGCAAAAATATTGAGGAAGTGCCTGTCTGTATCTTCCTCAATTATGTGTGCTGACCACTGCCACTTCAGCCACTTTAAGGACTCCAAACACCAGCTTCGATCACGTGACAAAGCCATGTGTTTACTCGCCCAGAGAGTGCTTGGGCTTGCTCCTCTCATTAGGAGCTCCTTGGTGGCGTGTCAGCCTTCGCACTGCAAGTACAGTATGTCTGTAAATGCGCTCTCCGTTTAATACTACTACCACATGACTCGGGTAACACTGAGTGACAGTGAAACGTGTCGGCGGCTGTGCTCTGTGTGATCGCGCTGAAGAAGTGAACATTGCCCACTGCGAGTTTTGACGGGAAGCAGTATAATTCACCACTGCACGCAGCAGTGTTGTGTGATAGGGGCTTTAGCTAGGCCTTCGTGACGTCTGTCGTGTGTGACCACATTGCTGCCTTCCATTTTCATACAGCTACTGATGATGATGCTGCCTTCTGATCTTCCTCTTCTCTCCAGACTTACTGTTCCCCGGCGCGTTTTTTTTTTTTTTTACTCTCTCTTTTATCCTATGTGGGAATTCCCACGAGCATGAGTTCCACGTTTCTGTCGACATGCTTTATGTCTTTTCCTTTTCCTCTCTTGAGACACCGTAGTTGTGTCTAGAAAGGCTTAAACAACGTATGAACTAAAAGGTTATATACAGTTACGAATATATCTTTTCAAAAAGACTTGAATAGCATAACGATAAATTATTCCTCGTTATCGTAAGCCTTTCATGTAATCGGCTGTTACGGTAGGTGATTTCTAGCTTCTAATTTTTTACCTTCTTCTAGCGTTTGGTCGGTGATCTCATTCAAGTAAATGTTTATATAGTCATAAGTAAACATATGATTTGGGTTTAACTAATTTTTGACTTGTAAAAAATGATGTTTGAACTGACACCGAGTTAATGCCAGGCCTGCTGCGCAGCAGACTCGAATTTGTTACGGTAGTACCATACTTCAGATGTCCGTTAAAGTGTTATTTTGTTGTTACGCCTTGTTGCGAAAGTGAATTTCAATAACTGAGACACTCATTACTTTCATCTGTTGGATAACTGATATTGTATCATCTTACACATAATTGGTCCAGAAACTCCAAAACTGATGCGGGTGAGAATCGTACATTTGCCAAATACACAATTTTTTTTAGTGCAGTGATACGGTGTTCTCTTAATGAAGTGCTAACAATTTGTAGTGACATTCGTACTCAGTACTTCTCACTTTACGTACGTTGTAAGAAAGTGAACTTATTTTGCTGAATCTGATAATCACAGCAGAAAGTAATATACGAGTGCATTTTACATGTAAGTGATAAGGTGGTCGCAGTCGAAGAATGAAAATCACACTACAGAAATACCTGTCTCTCTCTGCACTCGGTTCGTACGTGATTCCTGTCGCCGAAATCTGAAACCACGCTGGTGGAATCAACGAATCTGCTCGCTAGCATCATTGGCTCAGACGGTAAGACAAGTTCCGTTTTACGTAATAATCAGGTTTTTATTTAATGGATTCTTGCCGTTATTAATAATGCAGTTGACTGTGACCTTTCATGTACTTTTCTGTGACCAGCGGCTTGAGACGGAAATACGGGAAGTTAACCGCCGTGTTAATTGTGCAGCAGCTTGAACATTGTTTCTTGCCTTGGTAACAACGGTGGTCCGCAATTCTTGCCACCTCTGCATTTTCTTTTAACTTTTTTAGCTTTCGTCTCTCCTTCGGGGTGTCAATCTTCTGTGTTCATTTTTTTTTAATTTAAGTACGTACTGCTACTAATGAAGTACGATTGCAACGATAAAGATTATATTAGTATAAGGTCACTTCTCAGACTCAATCTGATATATGTATTGTAGAATATACGCACACATAAAGTGAACGGCCCTCCCTGAATATTGACCAGTCCTCCGAGCCCCTTTCGAAAGTGTAAAAGCCCGTAGCTTCCTACGAGTCTAACCTAGTAAACTAGTTCTTTTTATTTTTTTATCGAAACCGGCCTGGTTTGAGAGTTTTATAAATAACACCGTTCATTTTAATAGAGACAAAATGAAACTATTACGAATGTTTTTTTCGTTGCAACCATCCTTTTATTTATTCTGTAGATAAGATTTCCCAACAATACAACAATTTCCATGACACTAATAAAGTTTTTTTTTTCTGTTCTGCCTCTTCTTATTCGACGTGCTGTGCCGATGCGCGTTGATCTACTTTAGCAACTCCTTCGTGCATGGGTATTCACCTTTATGTATATATACATTTCTTATTTTTCCGTTCTTTAATCGCTGTTGCAGTTAAAAAAGGTCCTACACTATTCAATGTATTGATAAGTAATTATTTTACGTTATTTTGATGACCCAAAAATGATGTTCCCGTAGTGTGAGGGCATCAGTGAACCGTATCCAGCACATGTGCCTTCTAGCAGACTAGTTCTTCTACTGTGCTCATTACTTTAGGGTGAGGTATAACAACGCATTCGTACAACCCTACGTACGTATCAGCGAGCTTTAGTGCTGTTGCCGTTTCGATTCGAGTATAATCCGTTCTAGAGGATTTTAGCCAAATGCGACTGATTGGTGCTTTTGTGAAATAGAGGTGTATTCTCTCTTGTTTGTTGAATACCGGAATGATCAGGAGATTCACCGATGTCGCGGTTTATGGAATATCGTACTTACGATTTAACTAATGCATATCTCAGAAAAATAACTAATTACGCCACTCCAAGTACTCTGTGTGACCAGTATATTCAATTTGGATTGAGCTCACAGTCTTTTGAAAACCTCATTTATTAAAGCGCCATCCATGTGATGTAGCCAGGTTTAAAACACTGCTATACTCTCATGCAGTCTCCTGCGCTTTCAGTTTATGAGATACCAACACCATCGACATACACTGTACTACGTTGTAATTTTAAGCTACAGCAGCGATAACTATATTTTGCAGCCGAGAGCAGAAGAACTGTCCAATTTTTTGGCAACATAACTGCTGTGCGAACGTTGTTGCGAGACACAAGCCGTATAGCCTAGTTACGCATATTTTAAATTTCTCGAATGTGACTACTTGTATTTTGCTATTTCGCAGTATTTTCAGTATGAGGTTATTTCCCCTCAAGGGGCATAGGATGGGCCATACACCATAGGGTTTGGTAGGATAGTTAAGTTCGCTCATTCTTTGTTATGGGGATCAACGCTTCCGGGAGGAGGGCGGCAGTAGATTACCTTAATTAGGCCTTCGGGCCATCCTTCGGTCATGCCCACTTTACTTCCTTCTGGTTTCATTCTTCTATTGCTTCGACTTTGTTTTGTAAGTCCTCTTCTTATTGACGTTGAAATATCCAAGACTGTGACACTGTTGCGTGGAACCTGCAAGGAGTAATATAAGCTTTAGGGCTACCTCTTCAAGATATAGCAATGAACGTTACTGAAAACATTCTCTACTTAATCTACCAATAGCTAGTTGTTTTACCGAAGTATATTGTAATCTTGTAGTATGCATTTCTTTTTTAATAAACGAAATTTTCTACCTTTCTGTCCCCTCTTTCTTTTTATTTTTTTGTTTTTTAAAGATACCTGAATCAAATGTTTCAACCTGACCCAATCGAGACTTCTACACTGGACCTTTGGTCGTGCTTTTTTCTAAATTTTTCTATTTTTGGACTTGCTTAGCGGCGTCGCTCATTGTTTTTTGTTCGGTTTAGCTGACGCTGCAAGTTCGGAGCGCTCGGCTTCCTCCATCAGCGCAGGCATCAGTGACCTGAAACCTTGATGGCGCGCATCGCATTAGCCGTTCGGGTGCGGCATTTTGTTTGTTCTCTTCCAATGTTCTTCTACACTGCGAGCCTGTACGCGCATTGCTACCTTTGCTTGGGAGACGTAGGAGGGGCCATAGGCCCAAGGGTTAGGTCAGTTAAGTTTGTCAGTGCTATGTTAGGAGAGGAGCGACCTCTAGGAAACCCTGAGGTTACCGTAGCGAGGCCTTCGGGACGTCTTTCGCACCCACCTCGTTATATTTTACTTTCATACTGCAACTAATTGTTCTTTGTTCTGTTTTTCTTTTCTTCTTACAAGCAATTGAATTATAATAGTAAGACTTTAGTCTGGACAAAATGTTCGGACACTTCATGTTTTACAGTTTATTTTAGAAAAAAACAGTGTTGCCACAGAAAGAGTTATGTAGATTAAGTTAAACACACATGCACTCATTATCGATGCAACATTCGCTCTATCAACATGCTTCGAGGAGTCCCTACACCTTCTTGTATTCGTGAATTAATCGTGAAAGTGCGTCATGACTATAAACTTTCAATAAGGGCAATAGCGGACAAAGTTAATCGACCTAAAAGTGTTGTTGGTGACATACTGACTAAATATGATCAGAATCGTTCAAGGGGTAGACCACAAAAACCTCAAGAAGAGAAGATAATGAATTGCTTAGGTTATCAAAGAAGAATTGGTTTAAAACCGTAGCAGAGATTCCCGTGAAGCTAGTGATAGGCATGGAATCAAGGTGTCTATGAAGACAATATCATGCCGCCTAAAAGAAGCAGAGTTGCATCCGAGAACGCTAGCTATCAAGCCTTTAATTAGCAAGAAGAATAGAAATGCTCGGATGAATTATGCAGCAAAACACGTTGTTTGGACTCAAGAAGACTTGTCGAAGGTTCATTTTAGAGATGAATCGAAGTTCAATTTATTTGGGTCCGATGGAAAAAGATTTGTTCGTCGTTCAACTGGTGAAAGATTGTCCAAAAATTACGTAAAGCCAAGTATAAAGTTTGGCGGCGGAAGCGTTATGATTTTCGCTATGATCTCAGCACGCTGCACGGGTCCCTTAGTTCGTCTGAAAGGTAGCTATACCAGGAACTTTTACAAAAACATGTAGTGCCGATCTTCAACGCCTCTTCAACTCATAAACCAATTTTATTCAAGATAACGCTCCCTGTTGTAATTTGGTCAGCTCTTGTTGTAGACGATGTGAAGCTGTTATCGACAGCAAAGGGTACCACAAAAAGTACCTACTAAATGGTAAAAAGTTAAATTCATAACGTCTTTCGTATGTGTAGCCTCATTTCATGTGTTTAATTATTATTTTTGAAGGTTGTCCGAACTTTTTTAACTCACGAATACAAGAAGGTGTAGGGACTCCCCGAGGCATGTTGATAGAGCGGATGTTGCATCGATAATGACTGCAAGCTGGTTTAAGCCAATCTACATAACTGTTTCTTTGGCAACATTGTTTTTTTTTCTAAAATAAAATGGAAAAAAATAAGCGTCCGAATTTTTTTGCCCAGACTAAATTCTTACTATTAAAATTCATTTGCTTGTAACTTTTGTTTTATTTATCCTGAACAGCTGAAATTTTAACACAAGTAAGCTATGACATGTTGCTCAACTTGTGTTCAATTTCACTTCAATGCCTTTAATAATATTGAAGTATATGAAGATTTTCTGATGAGTTTTTATGTGTCCGAAACATTATGGCCGCTACTGCATAAGAACACGGAGAGAGTAGTGGAGCTTCACTTCAGCTACATACATTCATACTAATATCACCTATCATATATTTTTTGGCAATGGGAAAGCCTACTCAATGACAGAAGAAGATGTTGGCAACAACCAATACTAGAGCTCTCCGAGAGCGCATTCCCTCCGCCAAGCGAGGCAAATTTGACGAGAATTTCAAATTGGCTCTGAGCTGGTCATTTGCGCCTATTGACAGAAATAAAAGATTTTATAATTTTCTTGAAATCCGTCTGTACGCTCATGAGTTGTGTTCTGATAAGTATTGCCTGACTCACAAAACGGACAAATAGATCATTACCAGAATTTGGTCATAAGCGCCATTAAACATTTCTAATAATTTTTACAAATTTCATGAAGATCCGTTCTTAACTTTTTGAGTTATAGCTACTTCTGACTAGCATTTCGACAAACACTAGTCTAACACACAAACTAATTAACCGATCATCGCCGAAATTTTATCATTTATGTTTTTTAAAGGTTTTAACAATTCTTGCAAATTTCATAAAGATCCGTTCAGAGTATATTTTTTGTTATTCTGCAAACATAAAATCACACACAGAGACAAACAAACGAATGAATCGTCACAAAAAGATATGGTCATTTATTTTTCGTTATATACCTAACAACTAATGTAAATTTCATACACATCTGTTTATAACTTCTTGAATTGTTGCATTAGGAAACAAGAGGTAGACAAAAAACGGATTAACCGGTCTTCACCAAAAATTAATCATCTGTTTCTCCAACCATACCTAACAATCCTTGTAAATTTCGTAAAGATCCGTCCTTAACTTGAGTTATCTTGGTGAAAGAGCGGCATACAAACAAAATAGACATACAAGGAAATAGACAAACTCGATGAAAACATAACTTTTTTGGCGAGATAAATAGAGGATCCATGTATGAGATCGGTATTTAATTAGATTTCTGCCTGTGATCTCGAGGTTTCCTCTTGCGTATGATTAATCATGGTTTGGAACCTGTACAAGTAATACCTGCTTACAGCGTTAGCATCCTTACCTAATATATGGGTACATCCACCAAAACTGCAAGTTCCTGTTAAAACGTTGCGGTCAGTGGAATGAAACGATAGCTGCAGCTGGAGCCGTGCGGTTAGGTAGGCTTTTCATATTCCAGTAGGGTACCGACTAAGTAAAATGGTCGTTTCTCTTCTAAGAATAGCATATTCTGAAGAGTGTCCCCCTAGAACTCCTCAGTTAGTTAACACTTCTTTAAACTTTTATGGAGGAAACTTCGTATGTGTTGCCCAGCAAGCCGCGTATATTGGTTTTACGGAGAATTCCAGTCATTTTTCTTTGGCTCAGCGACCGTACCAATCCTTGCTTGACGCTGTGCCAGATGGCAGTTTCCTGTGAATTGTCATTTTCTTCATATGTAGAATGGGATCTCGTTTGCAATTTCCTTAGTTTCTACTGAAAATCAATATAGGATATATTGACCTTACGATTCAGGTGATACATCAAGGGATAGATCTCGTTAATTAAATAAAACTTAACAAGTATTGCAACAGAAAATAATATTTTATCATAATGATAGCAATTACATACATCATCAGGGACCCTGGGTGTGAAAGGGTCAAGCTGAGTTTGTAAAATAAAAACTCAAATTCTTTCGTGCCGATTTCTAGCATGATTCATAATTTTCACTCTAATGACAGCAACAAGTACAAAGAGGATAACCAGAAACTCAAAATACGAAAGATTCCACCGAAGAATTTGCAATACTTAATCTTTTCACCAATTAATTTTACAGCCTTAACTTTTACAAGCCTGAGAGAAGCATCGTAAGCCTTCAGGAGATGCTCGGATAATCAATTCCCCTTTATGCAAAACTTTTTACCCTATTCCAGGCTATTTTATTTTGCTGCAAAGGTACGTTGCCCTTACTTTATCGCTACAAGTAGCACGCCCTGGTGCAGATCGTTTACCTGAAGTGTTAAATTCCGGGACTGGTCTGCACCAGTAACTGTTAATAAGCACCGAACACTACTGCTTGTTTTAGGCCCGTCCAATATTATCTGTGCTGGCCCTTTGGGCAGCGAAAGTTTTCCAAGGCGTCCTGCAGGGCGCGCACTCTGGCAAGTAAAGACTCTCCAGAGATAGGGACCTTCCTTAATCTATAGCATCTTAATGGCGGCTGTCAGGATAAAGAAAAAGCGATGGGAAGGCAAAACAGGCCATTAAAATTTCCTTCTTTAGGAGTTGCCCAATAAATTGCGTCCTCGAATGAGTAAAATAGTGCGCTGGCGAGACCGCTGCAAACCAAGTTGCCCTACGCCTTGTCTTCTGCTCATTGCCTTAAACTGCCTCTCAGAGAAGACTCGGGGGTTCATCTGAGCTCGTGAGTGATGTGGTCGATAGTGAGATTGATTGGAAGGGGTCAATGGTCCGACCCCGCCAACTGGCAATATAACGCTGCCAAGATTGAGAGTTCGGCCAAGATGGGAGAAGTAGCATTAAAATCCGTTCTTTCCGAACCATATACCGCCAACTTTTAAAGGCAGCTGTCACTGTCGCTCGCTGCTTGTGGGCGAACTTTCTTCTCGGAACTTGCAACAAAAGACTGCGGTGTAAATGAGCTGAACACCTTTTCTTCTTCCCTGAGAACCGTGCAGAGAGCGGCACGATTGATGCGACACTACGGGAGAAGTTATTAATTCTTTTGGACCTGATTTAAGCATCTCCTTTTGTGTGATTAGTTCCGTAACTTCCATCAATACATACCTGCCATAGGTACAAATGAGTTAGCGTTTTCGAGAGGTGGTATCGTGATTTTTTGGAAAATGCACCAAAATGATGTGTGTGAAGGACGGGAATATGAAGATTAGATTGTAGTAAATCATCTACAATATTAATAGCGTTGTTCCTACCTTTGTGTGTTACGCTCTTCAATAATAGATGGAAGGAAATTGGAGATTTGACTTCAAATGTGAATCATGTCACCCGTATCATATCTACCTACCGCTTTTCATTATTTTTTTTACATTTTATTCGTTCTGCTGGTAACGGGTGGCATTTCTAATAGGGCGAGTTGCGTAGCCAGTACACGCCACGGGTAAACAGAACGGGTAATGTTTGGAATGTTTGCTTTGAATTCTTTTTTGAAGTGAATGTGCTGCTGGGAAAGCATCCGCCACTACAGTGCGATGTCTGTGCAAATACAATATCTCAAGAACAGATTACTTTCTTGTGGGTGAAGAAATTGACCAAATCTGTTTTCTTTTCTTATAAAGCTACTGATTAATATCCACGGGTTCCAAAATGGAAAAAAAATTGGATGCACCTACAAAAAATTTAAACGTGTAACCTTACGGAGGGTTAAATTATATGTAAACTGTGGAGAACAGAGATAAGAAAAAGTGGGCAAAGGCATAAAAGTGAGTTCACATTAGCAACTTTCGTTGCCTTCACAGCCCGTCGGCCAACGAACGACGCCGCTACTTCAACGACTGACCGAACTAGGGTGTGCGACGGAAAACTGCGGTAGCTTGTATTTTCAACGCCGTCGCCGCAAACTTGGGGCGACCTTCGTTTCTAGAGTACGCGAATCACTTGCTTTTGAAAAGTAATTGGGGCATAAAACAGAGTTGTTCGTATATATAAACACTTATCGGTCTTGAATAACGGAATAGCAGTAAAAATGTTCCAGATAAAACAGCAAACCACGAATCACGGCATAGCCATCATGTCACCGCCTTTAGCTTAGGTAAACATTCTACGAAGAGTGCACAAAATGAGTATATGTTACATACCATAGCGTAAAAAGAACATGAAGCAGGCTGGCGTAACTATACTTTTACACACAAAAGATCTGCTTAATTATGCAAATCCTCATTCTTTTAAATCCACATCTTAGTTCAAAACCGCTAAGTTTCGGCCTAACCTAAAATGTCTTTGCTCTGTAAACGAAAGCAGCTGGATATATAAAAAATTTCCTGGCAGTGGGAGATTTACAAATGATTTACAGTTAATTAATTTGCTTCTGTCATTTTTTGTAGCGCTTGCAGAACATAAACAGACAGAACCTTTCGTATTATCGTAGTATATTATCACGTAGCCTACTGCTGTTATGCCGCTTGTCGACGACAACTTGTAGCTGAACATATTTTTATGAAATTTGATATAAACAATAGTGTGATTCCACATGTTGGTAGTTGACGCAAGTTCATTAGTACTGCTGTAAATTGTAACAATTTACTTAGTAAACAAATGGTTATTCAGTAGATTTGTTATTAAGAGCGTTCTACAGTAATAGCGCATCATTCACACTCGCAATGAAGTGTGAAGCCCAACTAGCCTGTCATCAACATTTTCCTTGAACGACTGATAGGCTTAAGCGAAATGAAAGTGCAAATGTGAATTCAGCTTAAGAGAACGTTGCTAGATAAACAGTCGTTTTTCTATATCTTTATCAAGAAACAAGTGCGAATTCTTTGCTGCCAGAACAAATGCGTAATTCAGGGGTGAAATCGAAATACTAACAAAGGTTAGACGAGATGTAAGGTAGACGGACTGCTTAGCGATAGACAAGGATAAGCGGCGGACGTTAGTTCAGACGGGGTGGGCTAAGATATGAGCGCTGTCTCAGGTTAAATAAGGTGGGTGAAAACATTCACTAACCGTTAAGTTTCTGAGGGTACAGCTAGTTTAAATTTAAAATCCTGTATTATGAGATGATAAATGTTTGGCTTTAAATTCAGAGATTAAATTGCTTTGAAGTAGAGCATCCACGGAGACCCTTTTAGGTTGGCTCATCTTCAGCTAGGCTTTTAGGACGTTTTTCCTTCCTGTCCACTTTGCTTCCTTCCATTAGGTACTCCTACCGATGATGCTTTATTCTGTGTTCTTCCCCTTCTTTATCGGTTTGCTGTTCCCATGCACGTTGTTCTTCTGTGAGAACACTTTCGTGCATGGATATCCCATTTTTATCGATATACTGTACTGCATAGCTACCCTTGTTTCTTCCTGTGTTAGACCGCTTTTGTAGCAGAGACAGAAGCTTGAACTATTCAACATCATAATTATCACATTCACTACCATATGAGCCACCGGTGGCTCAAGCTGACTTAACCCTACAACACTAAGGGTGGCCCCAAAAGCTAAAACCGCAATTCAGCTTCTGGCCGGCATTGCAGCGGCCCCAAATGTTACTAGGGTTTCCTGTGGAACTGTGCATGGTAGCGAATGTGTTACGTTATAATATTGATAACCCTCTTAAGACCCAGTGAAAGGTTGATTTCGTATAGAAATAGCTTCATTTTGAAGCTTTATGAAGGTTGCTGGTCCTTGTACGGTTGTTATTGCGTTTTTTTTTTTCTTATTTTCTTTCTTTTTTTAATACGAGTTTGTTTTCTTCGTAAAATTGTTAACCCTACATGACATGAATTTTAGAATAGATATAGTAAAAATAATTGCAATTCAATAATAGCCGATGAAATCGTTTGCAGATGCCACGCAGGGTCATGTGGCCGATGCCATGTAGCCTTTTTCCCGTAGAAATTTCAGTAGCACACAAACCCTTGACCCAAAATATCACGAACTGATATAGAGAGGACTAATGATACGCAAGGATTTAAAAGTTTCTTCCAGAAGTAAGTGAGCTGTTGATAAATATTACTCCTATTATTTATACATTTTCACCGACAAACAGTGATGATTTAGGAAATATATGGAGTTTTGATAATAAGAATAACAGGGAAGCATATGATGTTGACTCTCGATATTTCTACTTCAATGAACGTTTCCTGCTGATCGCTAGATTCGTAGATTCAATATTAGACAGATGACAATATATGGGAGCGTTCGATCAGCAGTTTACCTATCGTCATTACTTTTCATTGATTGATGATGAGATATTGTGGCTTCCCACCATTGTACATCAGTTCTAGTCACTGTAGCCTGCTCTCCGCTTGAGATTCATAAGGTAATATGAGGTACTTAAATGCTGAGGAAGAAGTCCGTAGATTTTTACGTAAAAATTACTCGAAATTTTAACATTTTCATCTCGTAGTGAAAGCTTCTCTGGACGTGTCAATACACGCAATGTCTGCGACAATGAAAATACTGTAAATGTAGTTCGGTGTTGAAGGCATAGCCGATGTGATGGCTCAGTTTCTCATATCTGGGCACTGGAAGTAACAGCATTGTAGAAATCCTCAGAGGTAGCTTATAATGGCGCCAGTTATGAAAAACGCACTCACCATGGATTTTTTGTGTACTGTCTTCGTAAAAATGTAATGCTGGAAATCTATGAAAATTGCATCCGTATCAAGAAATGTTTATGTTATGCGTACATAAACGAATAATAAATTTATTAACAGGCTCAGTCGACTACAGAAACTACTGCTGCTTAGGCAGGAAGGAAGTACAATCGTTGCATCTCAAGTACAGCCTACCGGATATATTGTCGAAATAAATGGGTGCCGCAGTTAGTCGGAGCAGACGTCTCCCCAGTGCGGTGCTTCTTAACATTTTAGCCTCATATATAGATAGATATGGCAAAGGCGCAGCTGGTGGCGGCTTATCACTCGTTGTTTTGCCTTTTAAGTCTCGCGCACCTAGTCCCCCTTGTCAGCTCTTCATTTAATACATGCCTGTTATCGCTACCCGGTATGAAATATATCACCATGTAAAAAAGTAGCATTCCCTTGTACGGATGTAGCTACTGTATGATGAGCCGCAGGACAATGAGACGAACTACCAACTCTTTTTGTTATTTCGCCCTGTGTGCGTTCATTGTAACTATTTTATTGCAAATATATGTCTAAAGAACGAGTTGCTGTGCTGTCCAACAAAATACTGTAGATTACTACTCCGGAATTACCCCTACTATTTATTATTTATTAAAAGCGAATTAGGGTCAACTAATAGTTAACTTTTTTAAAGCAAAAGAAAACCTAGCGAGATACTGAAACTTTACAAGCCTCGTGTTAGATTAGGTCCTATATTTATTAAAGTAGATACTAGTTTGTTGAAATCAAGCCCATATTGCAGCTTACAAGTACCACTTGTAAATTCATTTACGAGGCTCAAACACCCTTTGATACGAAAGAGCCAAAGTAGTATCCGACTAGCTCTCTCAGTGGACAGGGCACAATGACTTGTGCATAACGTTTTACAATTCAAAGCATAAGTACTGGATTCGGATTTTTTTTAACGTAGAGATGCTATAAGTAACAGAACATCAAGTCCTGCACTATTGCACAGTTTGTAACTCTAGGTCCAGGCCCTTGCTGTGTGGAGTTTAAGTTGTTGCTGCCCGTCCGATCACCTACGTGATCCTACCCTAAAAGCTAGATTGAAGCAGCGTTGGATGGATAGATCACCAAAACAATCCGTGTCCTACATAGTCAGTCACTCACTACAAGGTCAAGACTTGTAGGGAAACCAAGGGTGGATAGAGTGAAGAGTAAAACTGAATATACAATTTGGTTGTTGTCTGGTTAGTTTGGTTGTTAAAAAGTTTCCATTCACTTAATTGTACTATGAAGTTGTTTAATCCTAACCGTACTGCGCCCAAAACAGGTGCGGATTTTCGCGTTGTATCAGACCAGGTGCAAACGTCTTGTGAATTACGGTGAATGTGTCACGTTACTAATCATAACATACAATACTTGTAAAATCTAGATAATATACCTACTATGCACCTTATTATTCGAACTAAAATGTAAACTGATTCATGCAACCCCATTTAGGCAATATTAATACAATGCCAAGGACAGCCACGCATACTGGCTGGGCGACAAGCTGGATAGTGTAGCCAATGACTTGTGTACCTTCCAACGCCGCTCCTTGTGGCACACTGACTTTCAACAGAATTGAGGCCTGTCGCATTCAGATTGCCTCAGAGTTACTCGGTGTTACGCAGCGTTACTCACTCGGTGTTACGCTGTTATAGAGGTGAATGAGACAGGATTTCTCAAAGCGTAACCCCGAAGCAACCAAAACAAAAACAAACCCAATGTAAACACAGACGTTTATTCGTAATTATTGCTAGTTTTGATGAAATACCCTCTAAAAATTTCGTGATAGGTCCCTGCAGATCTTTCTACTATAAGAAATTGATGAATTACACCAATTGAAGGCTTTTCTCCATAAGCTCAATAAACAGACTTCGTAAGAGCTCAGAAGGTAAACAAACCAACAAGCGCTATCGAAATATTTAAACACTCAGCTAAATAAATAAATATTTGGTTTTATTTGCGACGAATATGACCTAGTAACAAAATAATAACACATGTAGTAAATATATAGGAAAAATACGTCTTCAC
>LQNS02277718.1:14798598-14808876 GCA_001587735.2 Parhyale hawaiensis
GTATAAAGTGACGGCCCCGTATAAAGTGACGGCCCCGTATAAAGTGACGGCCCCGTATAAAGTGACGGCCCCGTATAAAGTGACGGCCCCGTATAAAGTGACGGCCTCGTACAGAGTGACGGCCTCGTAGAGAGTGACGGCCTCGTAGAGAGTGAGGGCCTCGTAGAGAGTGAGGGCCTCGTAGAGAGTGAGGGCCTCGTAGAGAGTGAGGGCCTCGTAGAGAGTGAGGGCCTCGTAAAGAGTGAGGGCCTCGTACAGAGTGAGGGCCTCGTACAGAGTGAGGGCCTCGTACAGAGTGAGGGCCTCGTACAGAGTGAGGGCCTCGTACAGAGTGAGGGCCTCGTACAGAGTGAGGACCTCGTACAGAGTGACGGCCTCGCAACGTAACAACCTCGTGATGTAACAACCTCGTGATGTAACAACCTCGTGATGTAACAACCTCGTAACGGAACAAAATTAATGATCCACTTCACGCTCTCAATCTTAGCTGTTTAATTTAAAAGCTTCTGAAGATCTATAAGATGAACGCATGGTAATTTTAGATTTTCAAGTTTCGACTGTACAGCAACTTTGAGATCAATACGATATTTTTTTCAATAAATACGCAAAATAATTGACTTCAAGTTCTGACGGCTATCCAAGGTTCTTTCTCTTACTAATTGGTACTAGCTGCCAATTGCGGAAGTTCCACACAACAAAAGCCCTGCTCGTCAGAGATACCTCAAACCCGCACCATCCTAGTTTCCCCTATTTAATAATGAAGGTATCTGTGAAAATTCTATGGAACAAAATTTAATGTATTGTGTCTTAAAATATATTATTGTGGTGCCCTCTGACCTGCACTCTGCTTACGAAGATTGTAAATGTTCCAAGTCAGGCAGGGAATCTTCTACCTAAGACCTGCGAGCAGTAGCAGCTTATATTAGAAATTGGCTCTTTCTCCTATTGATCCCGGGCCTGGTCGTATCAAGGATACCTCAAAGATGCCCTAATTTTCCCCTCTCTTATACTGATGTAAACGTCACGGTCGTACTAAGTAACGGAGGCACAAGTAGAATTATGAAACGGGTATATAAACATTCTCTAGAGGGTTCAGAAATATCAGTGCAAAAACAACGTCTGTCGGTTGTTGTATCACCTTCAATATGATGTGACCAACTTGTGACACCTCTGTCGATTTTTTAGGGTAGCTTGCAGCGTTGAAAAGCATGGTCGCCTGACTTACAAAAGGTGCACACATTGTGTCACCAAGTCTTGGCAGGCGGTTGGAGTTTGGATCCAAAACAACTACAGCAGCCGCCTCCGAAGCTGCGCATGGAATTATGCGATGTAATCTCGTCGGCGGGAGATTGCAACGTTCCTGACTGGAATATTTATGCTTCCACATGGAATTAAGTTGCTACGAGCGATTTAATTATGGCTGACGACTGCAACAAGAACTTTCCATTTTTTTAAGTTAAATAAAAGTTCCAGGGACTGCTGCAGTTCACGTTCTTCTCGCCGTCGCAGCACTACCAGATAGTGTCTGGTGGGCCTTACAATAAGGCCTGAAGGTGATATGTCTCAGCACTCATTTCCAGTGGAATGGAAGCATGTTATGTTATTTGAGAGTTCAGACCTGCGCGCAAGTTGTTCTAATGTCCTCAAAACAAGAAAGTGTGACCTAGTATGAACTAAGTAAGCACAGGGCAAAGCGATGACCGAGAAGTAATTCTGAAGGTACAGTACGTTACCTTTGATTATGCAAATTCAATTTTTTTTACTTATTTTTCAAGATAAGTGTCAAACATTTAAAATGTTAATAGTAAGTTAGTGCACAGGTATGTTCTAACTATAAAAAACTATAGAAAAATAAAACGGAACCATTTCCCACGTTTTGACAACATTTGCTTATCGCACGGGGTTCTACTGTTACGCCAGATTATGCAACATCACCCTCTATTCAACGTGAGCAAGAAAAGCGCTTTAACCACTGAAGAAAAGATCAAAGTAACCTCGTTATTGACTTCTAGTAGGACAACACTCGAAGTTTCCAAGGAATTGCAGCGTGATCACCGAATAATTAAGGCTTATGCAATTAAAGGTAAGGTCAACCGCAAAAATCTGGATAGAGCCTCTACGAGGAAATTGACTTCTCGGGATTTGCGACATTTGAAGGTTTCTATGGCTAGAAAACAACTTTCTACGAGGCGATATTTGAACATGCTGGAACCCCAATACTAAGCAGAAAGATGACTTGGGAGGTTATACAGAAGCTAGGAAAAATGAAAAATGCTATTTAACGACCACTTCCAACAAAAACTCAAAGAAAATAGGGTCAAATGGGCTGAATAAAATATTAAAACTGATTTCTCCCATGTCATATTTACTAACGAATGCAGAGCCAATGTTGATGGTCCAGATGGATGGGCGTCTGGATGGGTCCTCGATGACGGACCTCAACAGACACGGCTTAAGCGTCAAGAAAGTGGTGGATGTGTAATATTTTGGGCCGGGATAGAAGGTGACACCCTTATTGGTCCATTTGAAGTGGTAGAAGAAGTTAAACAGAATGCAAAAAGGTACTGCCAGTTTCTTGAAGCCAACTTCATTCCATGGCTTGGTAAGCAGGCTATCGCACGCAGATCCAAATTGGTATTCCAGCACGATAACGCTCCGTCACACGATACGCTTCTAACTGGCTTGTGGATGGAGGATTTAAATAAAAAACTATTATTACCTGACCAGCGAATAGCCCCGATTTAAATCCCATTGAGAACCTCTGGGCAATGACAAAAAAGATGGTCTATGCAGGTGGAGTTAGTTTTTGAGCAAGGTAAGCCTGTGGAATGCAGTAAAAAAGCTGCAGATTCTATACCACCATTTGAAATTTCAAACCTGATGAAGTCTGTTGCTAATAGCCTTATAAAAATCATGGAAAATGGAGGTTTCCATGTTCAAAATTAACTTGCTATGTTTACCCCTGCTGAACATTTATTTCAGTGTTTATTTAATTATTTTTGTTATAATTTCTTGGTTTTGACGTTTAATAACAATATTTCTATTCACTTTTCTTTATTTCCTCTTTTTGACGTTTTTATTAGCTTGTTGCATAATCTGAGGTAACAGTAAAAAACTCGTAAATAAGCAAATTGTATGATAAACTTAGCAAATGGTTAAATACTTAGTTTACAAGTGCTGTTTATATTTGCAACATAGCCATACATTTGGTTAATATTGATATTTCCAAGTTAGACACTTATGTTGAAAAATAAAGTACAAAATTGTACTTGCATAATCAAGGGTAACATACTGTATATTCATTCAATATGTTTCCTTGGCAACTTTGCTCCACATTCCCGCTTTTCAAATAAAGTTTGTTCTTCTTCGTTTCTCCAAGCTTGTACCTCAGCAATAGCGACAGGTTCGACACAGGACTTGGGAAAGGGTTTCAGATGTTTATCGCAAACCGATTGTGCTTGAAACAAGAATTTATCCAGAACTATCTGTGTCGGTAGCCCAAACACTGGCGATTTTATGGGGGATCGGTATCGGCCAAGAAAAAAAAAATTGGTTAAAGTGTCTGGTACCACCGGTACTTTGCTCTGAAAGAAAATTGAAATTCTGCATGTAGCTGGAACGGTTTTGACTAACCAACATATATAGAGCAGCAGCTGGAATTACACAAATCATTGAAGCTAAATAATGTTCATTCCGCTTATAACCAAATACTTGGCTGCAATTAAGCAATTCTAGAGCCAAAAAATATGAGAAAATTACAGCACTGACCAAGCGAATACACAGCACGAGCTCATGCACTTAACTCGTGGTGTTGCAGCTGTAGCCGAATATGGTTGCAACACAACGCAAACGTGAACAAGAAAAGCTTCAGAAATTGAAATTGAATAGCTTCAACTTTTTGGCTCGTATTTCTATCGGCTGAAAGCGCCCATCCTATGTTATGGGGAGCAGCACCCCCGGTGATATTGTATAGGCTACTTTAGCCATTAGCTAGGTCTTCGGGACGTCTGTCTTTCGTGCCCACTTTTTTGCTTCCTTCTATCTTCATATTGCGACTGATGACGTTTTGTTCTGTTCTTCCTCTACTTTCCCGACTTGCTGTTCCAATGCGTGTTGGCTAGTGCATGGATTCCACGTTTCTCTCGGCATTCTTTATGTCCCTTCTTCCTTTCTCTCTTTAGATCACAGTATACACTGTGAGTAGGGAGGCTTAAACTAGGTTAATACTACTACTGTCGGCTGTACTAAGCGCTGAATAAATAACAGATAGTAGTAAGTAGCTACTGTCTTGATTGATAGTGCTGTATGTACGGTGGGTTGTAGGCCACACGGTGTTTGCTTCGTTCTACCATCTTATGTGAGATGAAGCCGTGCTTTCAAGGGCACTTCGTGGCCTAGATAAAAATTGCAAGGAGGTTAATTTAGCTTTGCTAAAGCTCTAAGATATCTGGGCTCCCTCTCCCACTGTTCTTCTTACTTTTAATCCTTTCTATTGGCAATCTTTCTGCTGTTCTCTTTCTTTTGTTCGAATTTACATACCTATCCATTGTGTGGAGTTGTTAAGCGATTAGCTTTCCCGTTTCTTTGACATGCTGTGGCACTCTTCTAGTGGGGCCCTTGTTCCTGGAAGCGATTTAATCCGATTGGCCTGAACTTGTCCGGTACTTGGCATTGAGCCTTTGTTTTCCTCAGTGGATCGATTTTTAGACCTTAATTATAGGTGTCATCGGCTGGCACGTTGAAATCCAAATAAGCTAAAATCACGCCAGCTTCACCTTTCCTGGAATTTCAGCCGCCAACTTCGGCGTTATAATTCTAAATCGGCAGCAGGTGTTAGAAGGAAACCGGTTGTGCTCCCGTCAGGCGGCATATCTTGAGCTGTAGGGTTAGATGGTTCGCACATCATTTACTATGACGATTACCGCTTCTTCAATTGCTTCCTTCCAGTTTCATGCTCCTACTGTTGAGAATCTCCTATGTTCTTTATCTTCCTCTCCGACTTCCTGGACCCAGGCACGTTGCTCCTCTGTGCCTACACTCCTGTGCACGAGTTCCAGGTTTTTCTTGGCATGCTCGCAATGTCGCTTCCTTTACAGATCTTCGAAAATTAATTCGTGCTGGATAAAGGATGCTCAAAATAACTTGTATATTATCATACAATGATAATTGCTTCAATGTTCGAATTTGTTACGAGATGTTAATTTGGGCTTACTCGCTCATGTAAAACAAACTAATATCAAGGCTGATGGACTTGCACAGGCTCGATCTGGATTTTATGGAAATGTTAACTGCCAAGTCAGTAAAACATTACAAAACTATAAGAACTAGAGAAACACTTCGAGAGCGCAAACCTCCACCAAGCAACGCAGTGCTAACAAAAAATTTAAATTGGTCCAGCTTCCGTAGCAGTCCATTTTTTAAGATTGATTCTTAACTGTTTTGGTTGGCAAACAGAAAAAATAACAGGACTAATTAACAGATAAACACTAAAATTAGGTCAATTGTTCCTTAATACATTTCTAATAGCTCCTGCAAATTACTTGTAGAACTGGTCATAACTTTTCGAGTGATGTTACTGCCTAAAGAACGAGCAGATCATTATAAAAATTTGGTGATTTGTTCTTTTCAACGTTCCTAACAATTGTTGCAAGTTTCATGAAGATTTGTTCGTTAATTGTTCTTTAGTTATATTATCAAGAAAAAGCAAGACAAACAAACGGCTAAGCGGATTTTCACCAAAAGTTAATCTGTTCCTCTTGACATGTCTAGCAGTCTATAAATTTCACGAAGATTCGTACATAACTCTTTGAGTTATGTTTTTTTTGAGAAATACCGAAGAATACATTAGGTATAGTAAAGGGGGGTAAAAAATGGATAACCCACATTAGGGGTAAAAATGGATGCCCTCTCTTGCAGTAAAAAACCCTAGCTAGTTCATTTTTTAACCCTAATGTGGGTTATCCATTTTTCAACCCACTTTACTATGCTTCCTTCGTCAAGTGAATAAACCTGTACAAATACATATGTTAGGGCGAGTTCACACGTCATTCATATAAACGTGTTCGCTCATACACTGGTCCGAATGCATTACTGTGTGCTAGAAATAGTAGAAAATTGCACTTTTTCAGTTTAATTCCACTCCGAATTTGAAGAGATATCCGCAACTTGTCTAACGACACTTGCAGCGGAAGCTGATTTGATGGTCAATATTTCATTAACTTTTTGTTGCCTACACAAAGTTATGCTGACAAGACCCTATATAATTTTCGGACGAGTGAACGTGTTCAAATGAATGACCTGTGAACTCGGCCTTACGAAAACGTAGCTCATTTCATGTTGATTTGCCAGTACTTTCTTTATCGCTACAGGAAGATTGCTTAGATAATTTACTTTCAATTTTTCGCATAAAAAGCGTTTTTTTTCTCTAGGGAAACATTGCACACCTTTCAATCCTCTGTCCCCATACTATTCTCCGCATGTTTCGTAAGCCCTCTTAGCGGTTTAACTGTGTCTATACTTTGTTCTTGCCCACTCCCTTCGGGGTCATAGGATGGGCCATAGGTCATAGGGTTAGGTAATTAAGGTCGCCCGTCCCATGTTATGGGGNGGGGGGGGGGGGGGGTTTGTGTAAGCTCGCTGAGCCATTAGCTAAGCTTTCGGGACGTCTGCCTTTTGTGCCCATTGTTCTTCCTTCCACTTCCATACTCCTGCTGATGATATACTATTTTGTTCTTCCTTTTCTTTCCAACTCGCTGTATCTATGGACGGTGATCTTGTGTTTGAACACCCTCGTGTGTGGGTTCCATGTTTAACTTGGCATACTGCATGTCCCTTCCAATTCCTCTCGTATAACAGCTTAGTACTGAATTAGGAAGGCCTCAGCTGTCATATGTAACAATAACCATTTTATTGCTCTGTAGATGAAGTAATAGCACAAGTGCAGTAAATTTTATACTTCTGATATAAATTGCTTTGCTAAAACTATGTAGAAGGGTCATCGGCCTTCGCTAGCTATGTTGTAAAAAATATACGTTCGTAATGTTTTTTTTTTTGCATAATATTTCACATTTCATTAGTAAGTATGGTACTGATTATATTTTAATTTAAGAAATTTACAGCTAGAGAAAAGATCAATTTTCTACAGGGTCTTTCTTTTAATTTACACGGTTCAACACTTTCCATGTAACACGTGCAACACTAAATATTTTGCCAATGGTGTCGTGTATTGTTCATCCTAGTTTCTCCATATAATACAAGTTACTCCATTACTTATTTTCCTCTCTTTTAACACAACTTCAGTGGCCGGGAAAGTTCGAAGTAGCTACATACCATAAACATTACCAATTTTGTAAATGTTACCTCGCATATCTGGCGTGGACATTCCCTCATCTTCTGCCATAACGAGCCCTGTCAAGGACACAACGTTTCTTTAAATTCAATGACGAATCTTGTTCTTTCACTTTGGCCGCGGGTCCTCTCGAATTACGCCGTCGTTGTTGAGGGAAATTCGTGCAGAGCTGAATGCAGGGCGCACTGAAATATGCAGCTGTAAAGGAAGCTGTGGCAGGTCCTGCTCGGAAATGAAATCGGAGACAGGGGCGACCAGCTCCTGACGTGTGGCAACGAAAGAAATTGCTCCTCCTACCATCCGACTCTGACAGTAACGTTCTCATCGCGATAACTGCATGTGAAAGTACGATAATGCTCTTTTGCCGGTGAGGCTTGCATCCGTGCTCATGAATAAAATGTGATGTTATCAGCAGCGACCCTTATTCTCTTGTCGGGTTCATGCTCAACATACAGTATTTAAACGTGGGTGGAAATAAGCTAACCGAAGGATCTGGAGTAGATTTATTTCTATACCGATTTTCTAGTGGGTTTTGCCATTTCCTCTGTCACCATCGCCTTGTGGTCATTCATCAAGTCCGCTTGCTGGCTGTGATAATAATAGCGATCATATAGCTAGCGTATCCTGTATAGTTTACAACAGAGCGACTGCAGCAGTTGCAATAACAAGAAAGGCCTTTTAAACAACAATAAACTAGTGCTGTGTGTTTAAGGACAGAGGTAGGCTTTTGTAATTTGTTTTGTAATTAAATTTATTTGTATTATTAGCATTGGCATTGAAACTCACGCCTGGGTGTCAGTTAAGAGGGAACAAACACCCAATTGGGGCGCCGAGCAGCTTCAGGACACCCAAACCACTGAGATGAACAATCATTGAAGCACCATCCGCAGTTAACTTGGTCGGCTGCATTCCTGCATATCAAAACGGCTGAAAACGGATCCGGGTAATGAATTCCCTGTTTACACAGATTGGGATCTAAAACACCTACTGACCAGACAAGTCAGGCACCTTACAGTCTCCAATCTACAGGTATGGGCTTCAGCCGCAGTACGAGTGACTCTTCTAAAGACTTTGAGGCCTTGGTGAGAAAAACTAAGCCCATGACTCACATTGTTGAAAACCTTGTAAAACATATAGAGGCAACCCATACTCTGCAGCCGGAAGAGGTTCACTAGATTATTCTGGAAACACAGCCCAGGGGCTGAGCCAACAAGTTGGTCCAGTAGACTAAAGTGGCTGGTAGCAACCGAAGCACAGACAGGGGACTAGAATCCAACAGCGGCAGTAAACTGCATAGAAGCGTCTACGGGCTACAGTATTAACACCCATGGTATAGTAACGTACGTTATCATACCATGATTAACACCTATCACTGTATTGACCTTGTGCAAGAGCCCTACCCTATTCAAAGCAGTTGAGATAAGGCGCCTGATACGCGCCTCTAATGAAAGTTTCTCATTCAAGAGAACGCCGAGAATCTCGAAAGATCGGGACCACTGCAGCACTGTGTCACCAATATTCCCATGTCTGATGCAGAAGTAAAAATATTCGAGGCCGGCTGACAATCATGGATTTCGTCGACATGCTTTCAGCTTCAAACTGACGTAAAGCACTGCATTATTCCGTGAAGCGCTGTTCTCTGTTCAAGTATTCGGCAATTGCGCCGCGCATACTTGGAGTATAAAGTAAAGCTATCAGAGGGCACTGTTCAGAATGTTGTCCTGCAAATAGAGCACATTTTTTGTGAACAATGCAGACAGTAAGGAGCTAGGAACACTTCAATGGAGACCACCTAAAACCTCCCTACTGGATGCACTAAAATAAAAATTATCCACAGGCTTTGCGCACGTTTAGCAGCTAAACTATCAATGATTACACGAAATCCTCTCACCCACACTAAACTTCTTCAGTTTATGCAATAGGCTTTCGTATTTGACCAAATCAAATACCGCACTAAAGTCCAACTGGGCGCACCTTAGCGACGATCCAGTCCCAACTGCAAGCGGGTGCAACACAGACAACAAAGCGTCGTAACAGCTCAAGCCTTCCCTATACGCAACTGACCCAGTGCTAGCAGTCCATTAAATTCTGACAAGTCACTCAATTTAGACGCAACTAACTTCTCGGACACCGTTGACAAATAGGCGCCAACGTGATAGGTGGGCAATTGCCAGAATTTTGCGAAACGGGACCCTTAACGAGGGATGTAATATACCCAGCACGCCAACAACGAGAAAAATTTCCTGGTTGACTCAAGTGCCTAAAAAAGAACAAAGAATGAGCTTGAGGGCAAGGGTTCCTGCAATTTCCTAAAAAATCCCTTTGTCAGGAAATTATGTCATCCTACAATGAGAAGAGCCGAGCTCCAACAAGACCTTGACCACCTCATGGAATGAAGCGCTACGTGGCAGATGAACTTTAATGTCGACAAATGCTCAGTAATGCACGTAGGGCTAGTGAAGTCTTCCACCCCATTGAAAATTAATGGGACGAAATTGGCTACTGTCACCCAACAACGTGACTTAGGAATCACTATTACAAACAGACTACAACGCAATCAGCAAGTTGAGAAGAGTGTGAAAATGGCAAGCAGAGTATTCGGATTCATCACCAGGAACTTCGAATACAAGTCCAAGGACATCATCGTTCCCTTTTACAAGGCATTAGTGAGGCCACACTTACAATTTGCTGTTCAATTCTGGTCGCCACTTCTCTGTAAAGATATCGATAACGTGGAAAGAGTCCAACGCAGAGCAACGAAACTGATACCTCAGCTGAGAAACAAGTCGTATGAACGTCACCTGAAAGAACTGGGTCTGATCTCTCTCGAGCAAAGACGACTCAGGGGGCAACTAATAGAAACATCCAAGTACTTGAATGGCTTCAACGACGTACCTATAACGGGACTCTTTGAAAGAGACCCCAATGAT
>LQNS02277718.1:14810648-14825510 GCA_001587735.2 Parhyale hawaiensis
GGAATTATGCGATGTAATCTCGTCGGCGGGAGATTGCAACGTTCCTGACTGGAATATTTATGCTTCCACATGGAATTAAGTTGCTACGAGCGATTTAATTATGGCTGACGACTGCAACAAGAACTTTCCATTTTTTAAGTTAAATAAAAGTTCCAGGGACTGCTGCAGTTCACGTTCTTCTCGCCGTCGCAGCACTACCAGATAGTGTCTGGTTGGCCTTACAAAGCCTGAAGGTGATATTTCTTAGCACTCATTTCCAGTGGAATGGAAGCGTGTTATGTTATTTGAAAGTTCACACCTGCGCGCAAGTTGTTCTAAACCTAGTTTGAACTAAGTAAGCACAGGACAAAGCGATGACCGAGAAGTCTTAAGTACAGTACGTTACCTTTGATTATGCATATACCATTTTTTTTTACTTATTTTTCAAGGTAAGTGTCAAAAATTTAAAATGTTCATAGTAGGTTAGCGCACAGGTATGTTGTACCAATAAAAAATTAGAGAAAAATAAAACGGAACCATTAACCACGTTTTGGCAATATTTGCTTATCGCACGGGGTTCTAGTTACGCCCGATTATGCGACATCACTCTAGTCAACATGGGCGAGAAAAGCGCTCTAACCACTGAACAAAAGATCAAAGTGACCTCGTTATTGGCTTCTGGTAAGACAACACTCGAAGTTTCCAAGGAATTACATGGTGATCACCGAACAATTAAGGCTTTTGCAATTAAAGGTAAGGTCAACCGGAAAACTCTGGATGGAGCCTCTACGAGAAAATTGGCTACTCGGGATATGAGATATTTGAAGGTTTCTATCGCTAGAAAACAACTTTCTGCAAGTAAGGTGATATTTGAAGACGCTGAAGCCCCAATACTTAGCAGAAAGACAAGATGTGAGGTTCTGCAGAAGTTAGGGAAAGTGAAAAAGGCATTTAAATGACCACTTCTAACAAAAACTCATAAAGAAAATAGGGTCAAATGGGCTGAGGAGAACATGAAAACTGATTTTTCCAATGTCATATTTACTGATGAATGCAGAGCCACTCTTGATGGTCCAGATGGATGGGCGTCTGGATGAGTCCTCCATGACCGACCTCAACAGACACGGCTTAAGCGTCAACAACGTGGTGGATGTTTAATGTTTTGGGCCGGGATAGTAAGTGACATCCTTATTGGTCCATTTGAAGTTGCAGAAGGAGTTAAACTGAATGCAGAAAGGTGCTGCCAGTTTCTTGAAGCCAACTTGATTCCATGGCTTGATGAGCAGACTATCGCACGCAGATCCAAATTGGTATTTCACCACGATAACGCTCCCTCACGCCGAGCACGGTACACTGCTAACTGGCATGTGGATGGATAATTCAAATCAAAAAGGATTATGACCTGGCAAGCGAATAGCCCCGATTTAAATCCCATTGAGAACCTCTGAGCAATGATCAAAAAGAAGGTCTATGAAGGTGGAGGCAGTTTTCGAGCAATGTAAGCCTGTGCAATGCAGTGAAAACAACTGCAGATTCTATTCCACCATCTGAAATTGTCTAACCTGACAAAATCCGTTGATAATCGCCTTATAAAAGTCATGAAAAACGGAGGTTACCATGTTCAAAATTAACTTGCTATGTTTACCACTACTGAACTCGTATTTCAGTGTCTATTGAAATGTTTTGGTTTTAATTTCTTGGTTTTGAACGTTTAATAAAAATATTCGTTTTCACTGCATTTAATCCTTTTTGTGACGTTTTTAATCTAAGGTAACAGTAAAAAAACTCGTAAAGAAGCAAATTGTATGATAAACTTAGAAAATGCCTAAATATTTATTTTACAAGTGCTGTTTACATTTTCCAGATAGCCATACATTTGGTTAATATTAATATTTCCAAGTTAGGCACTTATCATGAAAAATAAAGTAAAAAAATTTTACTTGCATAATCAAAGGTAGCATACTATATATTCATTCAATATGTTCCCTGGCAACTTTGCTTTACATTCCCGCTCTTGATATAAAGTTTGTTCTTCTTCGCTTCTCCAAGCTTGTACCTCAGCAATAGCGGCAGGTTCGACACTGGACTTACCTGTGATACCTGTGATGATACTTCGGACGAGGTCCAGGCGACGCTACACACGCAGCCCATCGTGTGCAGGGGTGATGCTGCAGTCCGTGACCAGCGGGGTGGCTAACAGCGAGTTATCCCCATAGTTCACGTAGCCGCTTACAGCAGGTTTATCTGGCACTTTCAGTAAGCATGCGTCCAGGAAGTGTTTAAATTTCGCAGTCTCTGTACCGGTGACATTTCGAATGTGACGAGGCATTTTGCTGTATAATCTCACCCCTCGGACCACGAACTATTAGAATACTTTGTGGCTATCGCATCACCACCAGTTTTGATCGGAATGCGGACCTCACAAGTGCGACCAATACGGTTTGACTGTCTGGCCTGGATTCGCCCATTGACATTGATAGTAATTCCTTCTAGAATTTTCCAAAAATATATGTGTGTAAAGCGCTCGAATCTCCTTTGAATTGAGTACATTTGAAGTTGAGCCAGTCTTTCGTGATAGTTTAAATCTTTCATGCCTCGAAATTTGGCAGTGAACGATCTCTGGATAGCCTCGAGGCGCTCTAACTCTTTCCGTTTGCTTGGCATCCAAAGAGGTGAATAGTATTCAATCCTTGGCAGTATCAGTTGTTTCCATAAGGTGAGCATTGTGTCTGCCTCTCGTGAAGAAAAAGTTCTAAGCACCCATCCGCTCCACTTCTTTCCTACGGTAACAACTCGAGCCACATGATCTTCAACAGTGGCATTATCTTGTATTCTCACCCCAAGATCCCTTAAAATTTACTTTCTCTCGATTTCGCTCCCATCTCTAGTCGTGTAGGATGTGGATTCAGTTAGGGAGAAGTTTTTTCCGTATCGTAAAAGTTCAAAATTTTATTCGTTGAAGGTCATGTTGTTAACAGATGTCCAGTGAAAGATGTTGGTTAGATCTAGTTGCACATTCCGTACGTCCGCCGTTGATTGTACCGCTGCTAATATCCGTGTGTCATCAGCGAACAATGAGGGAACGGCAAACTTGCATTGGTGCCCCATATCATTTATCATGGTAAGGAAGAGTATTGGACCAAGCACGGTGCCTTGTGGGACTCCACTGAGTACCGGCTGTCGCTTAGACACGTTATTATTTATAATTACACTTTGGGTTTGGTTTGTCAGAAAAGCTTCGATCCATCTAAGACATTTTCTACGGATGCCCATGTTGAAGAGTTTGAGTAGCAGTATTCCATGGTCTACTTTATCGAATGCTTTGGCAAGATCTAAATATAATACGTCCACACTTTTGCCTTGTCATAGTAGGTCGAGAATAGGGTCATAATGCTAAAGCTGCTGCGAAGTGGTTGAGCGTTTTTGGCGAAAGCCATGTTAATTTGATGTAAGCAGGTTATTGCTTTCTAATTGATGTACAAGGTGTTTCCTAAGGACCCTTTCAAACGTCTTCACTACGTGGTTAGTGAGACAGGTCTATAGTTGGCAGGATCCATGCTATTTCCAGCTTTAGGAATAGGTGAAATAATAGCGTACTTGTAGGTGAGTGGAATTTCTACATCATCCATTGATTTAGGCCACATAAGGTATGGGGGTAAGAGATGCTTAGCTTGCACATCTTAAGAATTTTTGCAGGCACATCATCTGGTCCCGCTGCACTGTTGCCGCTAAATTCATCGATGGCTAATTCAATGCTTAGTTTCGTGAACTCGAAGTCCGTTAGGTAGGTTGTAGTTAAATCAATTGTTGGGATTTCAGGATTTTGAATTTTGTCACTAAAGACTTTTTGATATTGACGGCTTAGTATTTAGCTCATTTCCTGGTCATCCTCAACAAAGGATCCTGTATCATTCACCAGCGGCCCGATTTTTTATTTTATCGAGGAATGGTGAGATGCATAGGCAAAAAAATATTTGCTATTCCTAGCGAAACTTGGGGAAGGGTTTTAGATGTTGATCGCAAACCGATTGTGCTTGAAACAAGAATTTATCCAGAACTATCTGTGTCGGTAGCCCAAACACTGACAATTTTAGGGGGATCGGTAACGGCCAAGAAAAAAAATTGGGGAAAGTGTCTGGTACCACCGGTACTTTACTCTAAAAAAATTAAATTCTCCAAGTAGCTGGACGATTTTGACTAACCAACGTATATAGCGCAGCAGCTGGAATTACACAAATCATTGAAGCTAAATAATGTTCATTCAGCTTATAACCAAATAATTGGCAGCAATTAAGCAATCTAGAGCCAGAAAATATGAGAAAATTAGAGCAATGACCAAGTGGATACACAGCACAAGCTCATGCACTTAACTCGTGGTGTTGCAGCTGTAGTCAAATATGGTTGCAACACAAAGCAAACGTGAACAAGAAAAGCTTCAGAAATTGAAATTGAATAGCTTCAACTTTTTGGCTCATATTTCTATCGGCTGAAAGCGCCCATCCTAAGTTATGGGGAGCAGCGCCCCCCGGGGATATTGTATAGGCTACCTTAGCCATTAGCTAGGTCTTCGGGACGTCTGTCTTTCGTGCCCACTGTTTTGCTTCCTTCTATCTTCATATTGCGACTGATGACGCTTTGTTCTGTTCTTCCTCTTCTTTCCCGACTTGCTGTTCCTATGCGTGTTGGCTAGTGCATGGATTCCACGTTTCTCTCGGCATTCCTTATGTCCCTTCTTCCTTCCTCTCTTTGGATCACAGTATACACTGTGAGTAGGGAGGCTTAAACTAGGATAATACTACTACTGTCGCTGTACTAAGCGCTGAATAAAGAACAGATACTAGAAAGTAGCTACTTTCTAGATAATGCTGTATGTGTGGTGGGTTGTAGGCCACACGGTGTTTGCTTCGTTCTACCATCTTATGTGAGATGAAGCCTTGCTCTCAAGGGCACTTCGTGGCCTAGACAAAAAAACAAGGAGGTTAATTTAGCTTTGCTAAAGCTCTAAGATATCTGGGCTCCCTCTCCCACTATTCTTCTTACTTTTCATCCTTTCTATTGGCAATCTTTCTGCTGTTCTTCTTTTTTTTTTTTTTTGTTCGAACTTACATACCTATCCATTGTGTGGAGTTGTTCAGTGATTAGCTTTCCCGTTTCTTTGACATGCTGTGGCCCTGTTCCAGTGGGGCCCCTGTTCCTGGAAGCGATTTATTCCGATTGGCCTGAACTTATCCGGTTCTTGGCATTGTTTTCCTCAGTGGATCGATTTTTAGACCTTAATTATAGGTGTCATTGGCTGGCACATTGAAATCCAAATAAGCTAAAATCACGCCAGCTTCAACTTTCCTGGAATTTCAGCCGCAAATTTCGGCGTTATAATTCTAAATCCGCAGCAGGTGTTATAAGGAAACCGGCTGTGCTCCCGTCAGGCGGCATATCTTGAACTGTAGGGTTAAGTGGTTCGCACATCATTTGCTATGACGATTACCGCTCCTGCAATTGCTTCCTTCCAGTTTCATGCGCCTACTGTTGAGAATCTCCTATGTTCTTCATCTTCCTCTCCGACTTGCTGGACCCAGGCACGCTGCTTCACTGTGCCTACACTCCTGTGCATGAGTTCCAGGTTTTTCTTGGCATGCTCGCAGTGTCGCTTCCTTTATAGATCTTCGAAATTTAATTCGTGCTGGATAAAGGATGCTCAAAATAACTTGTATATTATCATACAATAATAATTGCTTCAATGTTCGAATTTGTTACGATATGTTAATTTGGGCTCGCTCGCTCATGTAAAACAAACTAATATCAAGGCTGATGGACTTGCACAAGCTCTATCTGGATTTTATCGAAATGTTAACTGCCAAGTCAGTAAAACAATAGAAAACTATAAGAACTATAGAAACACTTCGAGAGCGCAGACCTCCGCCAAGCAACGCAGTGCTAACAAAAAATTTAAATTGGTCCAGCTTCCGTAGTAGTCCGTTTTTTTTTTTTAAGATTGATTCTTAACTGTTTTAGTTATGACTTCGCAAACAGAAAAAATAAGAGGACTAATTAACAGATAAACACTAAAATTAAGTCAATTGTTCCTCAATACATTTCTAATAACACCTGCAAATTACTTGCAGAACTGGTCATAACTTTTCGAGTGATGTTGCTCACTAAAGAACAAGCAGATCATTATAAAATTTTGTGATTTGTTCTTTGCAACATTCCTAACAATTGTTGCAAGTTTCATGAAGATTTGTTCGTAAATTGTTCTTTAGTTATGTTACCAAGAAAGAGCAAGACAAACAAACGGCTAAGCGGATTTTCACCAAAAGTTAATCTGTTCCTCCTGACATGCCTAGCAGTCTATAAATTTCACGAAGATTCGTACATAACTCTTTGAGTTTTGTTTTTTGAGAAACACCGAAAGATACATTAGGCATAGTAAAGGGGGGTAAAAAATGGATAACCCACATTAGGGTTAAAAATGAATGCCCTCTTTTGCAGTAAAAAAATCCTAGCTAGTTCATTTTTTACCCCTAATGTGGGTTATCCATTTTTCAATCCACTTTACTATGCCTCCTTTGTCAAGTAAATAAACCTGTACAAATGAATATGTTAGGGCGAGTTCACACGTCATTCATATAAACGCGTTCGCTCATACACTGGTCCGAATGCATGACTGTGTCCTAGAAATAGAAAACTGCACTGTTTTTTTTTTTCAGTTTAATTCCACTGCAAGTTTGAAGAGATATCCGCAACTTGTCAAACAACACTTACAGCGGAAGCTGATTTGATGGTCAACATTTTATTAACTTTTTGTTGCGTACACAAAGTTGTGCTGAGAATGACAGTATATAATTTTCGGACGAGTGAACGTGTTGAGATGAATGACCTGTGAACTCGGCCTTACGAAAACGTAGCTCATTTCATGTTGATTAGCCTGTACGTTCTTTATCGCTACAGGAAGATTGCTTATAGATAATTTACTTTCAAATTTTTACATAAAAAAGTTTTTTTTTTCAGGGAAGCATTGCACACCTTTCAATCCTCTGTCCCCATACTATTCTCCGCATGTTTCGTAAGCCCTCTTAGCGGTTTAACTGTGTCGATACTTTGTTCTTCCCCACTCCCTTCGGGGATCATAGGATGGACCATAGGTCATAGGGTGAGGTTTAATTAAGGTCGCCCGTCCCATGTTATGGGGAACTGCGCTCCAGGGGGCGGGGGGGGGGTGGTTTGTGTGGCTAGCTAAGCCATTAGCTAAGCTTTCGGGACGTCTGCCTTTCGTGCCGATTGTTCTTCCTTCCACTTCCATACTCCTACTGATGATATACTATTTTGTTCTTCCTCTTCTTTCCAACTCGCTGTGTCTATGGACGGTGATCTTGTGTGGGAACTTTGTGGGTTCCATGTTTACCTTGGCATACTGCATGTCCCTTCCAATTCCTCTCATATAACAGCTTAGTACTGAATTAGGGAGGCCTCAGCTGTCATGTGTAACAATAACCATTTTATGGCTGCTCAGTAGAGGAAGTAATAGCACAAGTGCTGTAAATTTTATACTTTTGATATAAATTGCTTTGCTAAAACTATGTAGAAGGGTCATCGGCCTTCGCTAGCTATGTTGTAAAAATTATATGTTCTTAATTTTTTTTTCATAATATTTCAAATTTCATTAGTAAGTACGGTACTGATTATATTTTAATTTCGAAAGAGACTGCAATAAAAAAGATCAATTTTCCAAAGGATCTTTTTTAATTTGCAAGATTCAACACTTTTCCATGTAACACGTGCAACACTAAACATTTTGCCAATGGTGTCGTGCATTGTTCATCCTAGTTTCTCCATATAATACAAGTTACTCCATTACTTATTTTCCTCTCTGGTAACACCACTTCAGTGGCTGAGAAATTTCGAAGTACATACCGTAAACATTACCAATTTTGCAAATGTTACCTCGCATATCTGGCGTAGACATTCCCTCATCTACTGCCGTAACGAACCCTGCCAAGGACACAACGTTTCTTTAAATTCAATGACAAATCTTGTTCTTTCATTAGGGCTGCGGGTCCTCTCGAATTACACCGTCGTTGTTGAGGGAAATTCGTGCAGAGCTGAATGCAGGGCGCACTGAAATATGCAGCTGTAAAGGAAGCTGTGGCGGGTCCTGCTAGGAAATGAAATCGGAGACAGGGGCGACCAGCTGCTGACGTGTGGCAACGAAAGAAATTGCTCCTCTTACCATCCAACACTGACAGTAACGTTCTCATCGCGATAACTGCATGCGAAAGTACGATAGTGCTTTTTTTCCCGTGAGTTTTGCATCCGTGCTCAAGAATGAAATGTGATGTTATCAGCAGCGACCCTTATGCTCCTGTCGGGTTTATGCTCAATATACAGTATTCAGACGTGGGTTGATATAAGCTAACCGAAGGATCTGAAGTAGATTTATTTTTATACCGATTTTCTAGTGGATTTTGACGTTTCGTATGCCACCATCGCCTTGTGGTCCTTCATCAAGTCCGCTTGCCGGCTGTGATAATAATAAGAGATCATATAGCTAGCGTATACTGTATAGTTTACAACAGAGCGATTGCAGCAGTGGCAATAACAAGAAAGACCTTTTGAAACTACTATAAACTAGTGCCGTGCGTTTGAGGACAGAGGTAGGCTTTTGTAAAATGTTTTGTTTTAAATTTATTTGTATTATTAGCATTGGCATTGAAACTCACGCCTGGGTGTCAGTTAAGAGGGAACAATCACCCAATTGGGGCACCAAGCAGCTTCAGGACACCCAAACCGCTCAGATGAAAAGTCATTGAAGCACCATTCGCAGTTAACTTGAGCGGCTGCGTTCCTGCATATCAAAACGGCCGAACACGGATCCGGGTAATGAATTATCTGTCAACACAGATTGGGATCTAAAACACCTACTGAACAGACAAGTCAGGCACTTTACAGTCTCTAAATTAAAGGGGCACTTCAACAGGCACCTTACAGTCTCCAATCTAAAGGTATGGGATTTTCAGGCACCTTACAGTCTCCAAACTAAAGGGGCGCTTCAACAGGCACCGTACGGTTTTGAATCTAAAGGCATAGGCTTCAGCCGCAGTACGATCGACTCTTCCAGAGACCCCTTGGCCTTGGCGAGAGAAAACTAAACCCATGACTCAAATTGTTGAAAACCTTGTAAAACATATGGAGGCAACCCATACTCTGCAGCCGGGAGAGGTTCACTAGATTATTCTGGAAACACAGCCCACTGGCTGAGCCGACGAGTTGGTCCAGTAGACTAAAGTGGCTGGTAGCAACCGAAGCTCAGACAGGGGACAAGAATCCAACAGAGGCAGTAAACTGCATAGAAGCGTCTGAAGACTACACCATTAACACCCATGGTATAATAACGTATGTTATCATACCATGATTAACACCTATCACTATACTGACTTTGTGCAAGAGCCCTACCCTATTCAAAGCAGTTGAGATAAGGCGCCTGATATGCGCCTCTAATGAAAGTTTCTCATCAAAGAGAACGCCGAGAATCTCGAATGAGGGGGACCATTGCAGCACTGTGTCACCAATATTCCCACGTCTGATGCAGAAGTAAAAATATTCGAGGCCGGCTGACAATCATGGATTTCGTCTTACGTGCATTAAGCTTCATACCTACGTAAAGCACTGTGCATTATTCCGTGACAAGCTGTTCTCTGTTCAAGTATTCGGCTATTGCGCCACGCATACTTAAAGTAGAAAGTACAGCTATCAGAGGGCATTGTTGATCAGAATGTTGTCCTGCATATAGAGCACATTTTCTAGTGAACAATGCAGACAGTAAGGAGCTAGGAACACTTCAATGGAGACCACCTAAAACCTCCCTACTGGATGCACTAAAATGAAAATTGTCCACAGGCTTTGCGCACGTTTAGAAGCTAAATTATGAATGATTACACGAAATCCTCTCACCCACACTGAACTTCTTCAGTTTATGCAATAGGCTTACGTATTTGACCAAATCAAATACCGCACTAAAGTCCAACTGGGCGCACCTTAGCGATGATCCAGTCCCGACTGCAAGCGGGTGCAACACAGACAACAGAGCGTCGTAACAGCTCAAGCCCTTCCTATACGCAACTGACCCAGTGCTAGCAGTCCATTAAATTCTGACAAGCCACTCAATTTAGACGCCACCAACTTCTCGGACACTGTTGACAAATAGGCGCCAACGTGATAGGTGGGCAATTGCCAGAATTTTGCGAAACTGGACCCTTAGCTAGGGGTGTAATATACCCAGCACGCCAACAACGAGAAGAATTTCCTGGTCGACTCAAGTGCCTAAGAATGAACAAAGAATGAGCTTGAGGGCAAGGGTTCCTGCAAATTCCTAAAAAAAATCCCTTTGTCACTTAACATATTATTTTTAAACTAGTGGACCCGCGCGTGAAAAAAATCACGCTAGATAAATAAATTTGCCTAATATAGGCCAGTGCGGAATCTTCTCTTCCTAGACCTGCTTCTTATTCATCACAAGAAATTTGTGATAACAATTCTTAATTGATTGTACTTTCCTTACTAAACTACATATAGAGGAAAACGCTACGACGACCTACTCAAATTATTGTAAGCGATGCGTACTTTCTTCAGAGCAGTACACTTCAACTCATCTGCTGCACACTCTTTCCCTCCCTTTGATGGCATGCAAAAATTAAACTGTATTAGTAGGCGCTGAAACATCACTGAGTTTCATTTCTGCTGCGTATTCAGAATACAGAGTGAGATAGCTTCAGCAGAACGAAATTTTCGCTCCCAAGAAGTTTGAATAAAGAATTTCTATGTACGTCTACTACACCGGAAAAAATCGGTTCCTCTACTCTTTGCTACTGATTTTCTACTAAATGCAGACCAAAACAAAGTACAATTTCGATAGAGAGAAAAAGTAATGAATATCCGACTCCACAGGAACCGCAAGAGAAGCTGGAAGAGAAAGAACTGCATTCAACGGACCCGTGCGTGAAAAAGTTCTCGCAATATATAATCGATATGTTTGCCTACTACCTATAGGCGGAATCTGCAGAATTTTCTCTGACTTACTTCATTTTCTTCATTGATCCTCTGTCATGCTCTCATCCTTAGGTCTTCTTTATCGCAAGGCAGGAGTAAAATCTTGAGTAAAACACGCCAATAAACTTGAATGTAGTGCCAGTCATGTTAGTTTATATACAATGTTGGCGCTCCGTAGCAATGATACCGTTGATACCGGCTTTCCAACTTAAATATCTGCTTCATATGAAGTTCCGGAAATTTTGGCCCTTGAAGAGAAAACTGCTTCGCCAAATAAGAAAAACACTAGCTAGAAGAAATGATTGTCTTCTGCCCGTGAAAAATTACCCCTGCCAGAGCGCTTCGTTGGCCATCTGCCGAATTTATACGTTATGACCAGGGCACCTTAGAGAAAAAAGATACAAAATCAGACTCTAGAAGCTGCATACTTAGTGTTCCGATTTCAAGAAGTGTTTTAAGCAAGAGGTGTCTTCAGATAATAAAATGATAAGGATCAGCCTTCGCTATCTTCTGCAACCTGGTTATCGATTTACAACATCTGCAACCTGGCTTATTTTTTGCCTATTTCCTTCAAAGCGGACACGAAGAAAATACACGAAGAGTTTTATTATATAAGGATATTATGTCTACAGCTTTGGGTCATCGATAGGATTTTTTCGAGGAGGGCCTCTCTCATAACACTGTTATGACTGGGAAAAATCTGTACCGTAGGATGTGGCAGGCACGATTACGTGATAAGAGAAATGCAAAAGTACGCTTGGAGATTTCAAACATGATTCCGACACATATTAGCTTCAATATAGAACAATGTTTTCCTCAACTTGATCGAGCGGCAGATAAAAGAATACAATAAATTTTAAAACAAGCAGTGTTAATATTTTTATTGCAATAGTTTATTGACTTTCTTATCATCCCTTTCATGAATAGGAAAACAAACTGTTTCCCGACTAGATTTCTTCTGGATTTAAATGTGCCCTAAAAGTTTATTTCTATAATATTTTCTGCTCATATGCATATCACAAACTGGACCTTATCCAAAACTTCTCAATGGCATCAGACGTTAATGCAGCGTACGGTCTTTGATTAACCACAACATAGGTTTATAAAAATTTTGCCTGCAAAACGAAGGTAATGCGTATAGCTGTGGCGTAAACCGAACGTAGCTACTGTAAAAGAATGTGATCTCAAAATCCCCTCGATCCTCGCATGGGCAAAAGTTAGTTGGGTGGAAGCACCTCAGCCTGCAACGGCTGCTATGGCCGGCAAGGCCATCAGTTTCCATCACCCTGAGGTCGTTCCAATATAAACTGAAAACCTGAGGTCGGCTGCAGCACGGAGGCATCCCAAGATTCTCTGCATGCAAAACCGCGGCTGTGCGAAAACTGGAAATTTTCTGGGTCATATGACCCGTTAGCCTTCAACGTCTACGAGGACCGTTTGGGCATGCTTTAAGTTGTATTATTCTTCCATACTAAAGAATACGATCAGGAGCATTTGAATAGATTTTGTTTCCCACGACGCTCATTTCGCCGTACATCAGCTGGGTAACAAAATTTTCTCAATCACTTCTCATCGCATTCTTAGGTGTATTGATGCCATCCAAGAAAATCATGCATATTATGCTGAGTTGAGTCAGAGACGTGAACTAGGGACCTAATGTGTGTATAGTGCAAGTATAAAGCCAATATGGGTATACCATTCGCCACACTACAGCGCAACTAAGCTGATTTGACGGCTGTAGTACATTATGAACGTCGCTGTATGAGCTGCCTTTATTTTTGACGCTTATGAAGTGTTTGCTGCAGATGATCTGGTGATTTTTAGTTAACTTTTGCCGCTTCTTAGTTTAAGTAGTTGGTGGACTAGTTTAGGTTAGCTATTCTTTAGCTGGACTATTAAGATATCTTTCTTTCGCTGCTCACTTTACATTCTTCCTCATTTCTATAGATATTGATAACATGGAAAGAGTCCATCGCAACGAAATTGATACCTCAGTTGCGAATAAGCCATGTGAATGTCGCCTAAAAACTGGGCCTGATCTCACTCCAGCAAAGATGACTCAGGGGGCAACTAACAGAAACATTCAAGAATGTGACGTACATACAAAGGGACTTTTCGAAAGAGACGTTATTGATCGCCTGCAGAACAGCGGTCTAAAACTCAAGCGTAAAGCTCGAAGAACAACCTTAATATCCAACAGTTCTTTTTGTATTTCACAGTGAACATTTGTAGTGACTCTCTTGTCGGTGTGGAGACAGTCAACGCGTTTAAAATTCGTTTTGACAAACATTGGGAGAGACATCCTCCACAGCTAAGAACTCCTCCTCCAGGAGTCGCAAACTCTTAACGGCCAAAGATTCAGAGGCCACCTTAATCCATAATGTTCTCTCTTCCTCCCCAACTAGATAGACGTCTCTAAGCTCCCAAATCAGCGGCTATAGATCGTGCTTGCGAGAATGCATGATAGACTCTTTGGCTGAGAGTCCCCTCCCCCTTTTTTTCTTTATTTTTTTTCTTCTTCTTTTTCCTCAGTTTTCAATACCATACTGACATAATGGCAATAACTCATAGAGGGCTGGGGTGTAAACCCCGGTGTCTCTCTGGGAATGAGCCTGTTGATCCGTCTATAGCCGCCTATCGAATCTAATCCCAGACTTGCTAGTCGCATGGGCTGTGATACGCTGTTGATTGGTACCCCTCAGGGGACATAGGATGGGCTATAGGCCATAGGATTAGGTTAGTTAGGTTCGTCCATCTTATGTTACGGAGAGCACCGAACCATGGACAATGTAGGTTACCTTAGCTACTAGCTAGGCCATCGGGGCCTCTGCCATTCATGCAAACTCTGCTTCCTTTTATACTTCTACTGGTCTTATATCATCTGTTCTTCCTCTTCTTTCCCGACTTCTTGTTCCCATGCGCGTAGACGCTGAGTAGGAACACCTTCGTGCATGGGTTCCCCGTTGCTATCGACATGCTACATGTCTCTTGTTTCTCCCTCTGTTAGGTCGCCGTTGTTGAGAAAGCGGAGGCTTAAACTATTCAGCATAATAATTTAGATAGTTTTTCGTGTTGCTTGACCTCCTACAAGCCTCTTGCCTCTTTTGTGCGAAAGAAAGAATGCATCTACGACTTGAAAATCTTCTGACAAGGCCTGGCTACTCAAACATTACGTTAAGGTATGATATATATGGCGGCAATACTCATAGAGGGCCCGAACGTTGGTCTTGGCTATTCTCTGAGGATGGGTCTGTTGGCCAGTCTTTTGCCAGCTACCTAATCTAATATTAAGTACTTAGCTGCGGACACAAATGCTTTGATTCTTGAAGGGAAAAGTTTACCTCTTTCGTTTTAAATTTCGCTAGGTGGCCGCATTCAGGACAGTAACAGATGGTTCAGTTATGAACTCATCTCTTTCGAGCAAAGGCTTAGCTGCAACTACTTGCTTAAATGCATCGTTAGGTATGTCTTTAGTGCATATTGAAATTTAGCAGTCACTAGTATCAAGTGGCTCGCTCTTCTAAATGATTTGTAAACAGCGTCTTTCGTACTGCACTGTAAAAAATTATAACGCAAACCTTTTACCCAACGGCTGCTAGAGGTGTTAATTTTTTTTTTTTCTGTTAAAATTAGTTAATTTTTTTTTTCTGTTAAAATTAGCATTGTCCTCGTGTGATCGAGGGCTGTCCTGAGTGCCTGCTCCGCGGGGGATGTTGCAGCTGGCTGCAGTTCCTGCTGAAATGGTTACTTTTGTTCAGTTACGTAGGTTCTCTACCTATTCATCCCCCTTTCTGTTCTGTGAGGTGAACCGTTGATCGAGATAACTGATCTCGTACGCGG
>LQNS02277718.1:14848189-14860300 GCA_001587735.2 Parhyale hawaiensis
AACACCATCACTGAGCATCACCCTTCGCTCCTCCCACTGTGGCCTGTGACCTGCCACGCCATTGGCTGCCTTGAGACTGTACTTGCTGAAAGGTTCAGGAAAAAAAAATTCGCGGGCCGGGGTGTAAGTTCCGGTGTCTCTTTGGGAATGGGCCTATTGGTGCGTCTACTGCCGCCTATCTAATCTAATTGTTAACGCATGTAAACATGCCCAATGGCTCTGCGTTTGATATTCCCTATTACGAGTTCTTACCATGTGAAACACGTAGGCCTGTACAAACAATAGTACAGTATGTATTCGAGTTGTTGATTTTATTGAGAAGTAGGGATGTACGATTAATTTTGCCGCTAACTGTATAAGACTGGTTGAAACTAATCCCATAACGGGCTTGCAATTCTTTTAATTACTTTGATTACGTTTTAACTGTACATGTATCAAAATAATCTTTCCATCTACAGTCTGACGAAACAGTTAACCCATGAGGAAGTCTCGTATTCATGTTCGCAAGCAAGTTCTTCCATAGGCATTTGCTGAAATATTCTTGCAACGCATTTCAGCCATAACCAGCGGTCATATTCATACGGAATGGTGGGATTTGCAAGCACGAACCAACTACGGGTATTGCACCGAGCACTTCGATAATGTCTCAGAAACTACCTTAAGAATACATTTAAAATAGGGAGAACTCTGATACAAGAAGCCTGACGATCTCCAATACCGTGTTTTCCTAAAGCCAGATGTCAAGCTGTTGAGCGCTATTGAAACAAATCATCAAAACCAGCACTAGAGTCGTCATCTGTAACGACGGTCTGCATGTAGTAATTCAAGAGCCGGGCCGTAAGCAGCCTTGTCAAGCTCACTTCGTGTAGCCTAACGCACTTCGCGTAACCTGACGCACTTCGTGTAGCCTGACGCACTTCGTGCAACCTCACGCACTTCGTGTAACCTCACGCACTTCGTGTAACCTAACGCACTTCGTGTAACCTGACGCACTTCGTGTAACCTCACGCACTTCGTGTAACCACACGCACTTCATGTAACCTCACGCACTTCGTGTAACCTCACGCACTTCGTGTAACCTCACGCACTTCGTGTAACCTCACGCACTTCGTGTAACCTCACGCACTTCGTGTAACCTCACTCACTTCGTGTAACCTCAAGCACTTCATGTAACCTCACGCACTTCGTGAAACCTAACGCCCTTCGTGTAACCTTACGCACTTCGTATAACCTAATACACTTCGTGTAACTAACGCACTTTGTTTAATCTATCACAGCTAGTGTGACATATCCCGCCTAGTATAACCCATGACACCTAATGTAATCTTAGGTCGCTATCGCTTCGCTGTAGCAGGTATCAAACATAACATAGCACACTCGTATAGCTTAAGTAGATGCACACCAATCCTCATTCCTCTCCTCAGAATCTATATTATAATTCTGCTTGAGGCTCCATCCGTTCGTACGTACGTCTGTCTGTCCATCCATCCATCCGTCCGTCCGTCCGCCCGCCCGTGCGTCTTCACGTTACGTTTTTTCAAAAGCAGATGAGGCGAAATTCAACTAGTAAGAAGCTCTGATTTTCACATTTAACGAAGTTCAATCATAGCTGTCTTCTTTATATATCGCTTCTCGAAAAAAAAATTCAGTCATTTTCAAAGCAATGACATGAAGACCAGTTTACTTGTATCTTATCTACCGCTTTTTTATTTCTTTCACAAGATATGTTCGCTTTGCTTATAGCCCCTAACGTTTTTAATAAGGCCAGTCAGATAATTATGTAGTTAGATTTCGCTGAAGCAGAATAGGAGGAGTCAAGTTCATATTTTAACTGCCACTTCTAGGCAAGTCTAAGGAAGAAGATTCATTTTTCAACCTTTCAATGCATAATACGGTTCTGAGGGCATCATAATTGAAGAGTCATCTCTTCTGCTGAAATTGCACAGCTCCTTCTGTATTAGGGGGGCAATTAGGATGCTACGGGTCTGAGATATCACTGAAGAACATTGCTTCTGTTCTGTGGAATTTGAACAGGTTCCAGCTGCATCCATAGCAGCGTCATCGGAACGGTACGGAGAAACGTCCCCATGTTTCGTTAGACGGGACTCTTCTAAGGCAATATCTTTGAAAAAGTTTTTAAACCTGTCGGGCATCAGCTATGTCACATATTTTTAGATGAATTTCTTTTTAGCAGTACGAGAGACATAGTTCATTTACAGAAGATAGCTGTGTCAGATTTGAATTTAATCGCTGCGCCCTTGAATTCCCAGAATTGTGACGTCACAGTTGCGTCAAGCCACTGTTGCTGCAAAGAATTTTTAGTATTCCCACACTGGTGGGACATAATTTTGACGTCACAATTCTGAAGATTACAAGGGGTAGCGCATACACCCAGATCTTACATAACTACTATAGTAAGTGAACTGTGGTCTTGATAGAAGTTTTTGTTCTTTTCGTGCGTAATCCATTTCACTTATGCTTTCTTTAGCTGAATCTCTTAGATGCAGCTGAAATTTCACGCTGAGCTAACACTTTTTATATTGAATTTACATTTCAGCCAAGGAGCTTTTATTGAGCAGGAGGGAGCCCTGCGGCCTATTCACAGATTCGCCAGCAAGTCAACCAGCTCTGAGACGCTTTCATGAATCTCATTGGTGGAAGTGATGGGGGAGCAGTGAGTTTCACGAGGGAGCAACAGATAAACCGAGTTACTGATTTGTGATTGGTGCATAAGCGACTGGCTGCTGCATAAAAGACTCGTGAGCTTCTGGGGCAAGGCTCCTGCTGCATGGCTCCCTCCTCTCTATAGGAGCTCCTTTTGATTTCAGCCAAATGACGACGCTTGAGGTTCAACAATCGATTAGTATCCAGGCTACAGTAAGCCCTAAGCATTTCCGGTAAATTTTTTTGACTGAACTATATTTTCTTGGTGCTGCTCCACGTTTGCCCAATTCCAAGTTGATATTCGCACTGTATGTTTCAAGGGGGATTTTTTGCTCTTATAAAACTCATGCCTGCACAACTTACGTTTCAATAATGGAAGATCAGGCCTGCAGGGATGAGACCTACTTTACACCAAAACACGTACTACGATCCAGAACAATAAAAATTTAATCATAGAATTACTACCGTCATTTTTGACCGCGGGACCCTCTGGCGTTATTTACGGGTTAGGCTAGGTTAGAAGAGCTGCGTTAGGTTAAGCTAAAATGAGCTATGATAGCGAAGCTGAAGATTGCTGCATTTTAGAAGGTGAGAACATTCACTAATCATGGAATTCTCACGGCTCACCCACGGGTCAAGTTAGTGTATACAATATATATATTTTATGAAGGTAGAGAGGCATTATTGAGTTAAAGAGAGTTCGTCAGGGTTAAGCGACAGGCATTATGTTAGACGGGGTGTGTTACGTTAGAAGAGCTGCATTAGGTTACACTTGGGTAATTTGCAATAGCGTAACGTGGTCTCGTTCATTTTGAAGGTATGGACTTTATTCAACCGTGGAATTTCCGCGGGTCCAGCTAGTCTGCTTGAGGCTCCATCCGACCGTACGTCCGTTTTTCCATAGATGCGTCTGTACGTTACGCTTTTCACTATAAGATAGGGAAAATTCAAGTGGCAAGAAGTTCTGATTTTCACTGGAAGGAGGTTCAACCACAGCTGTTTTCTTTCAGCTTGCTCTTGAAAAACATTGCAGTTAATTTCGAAGAAAAGGTATGAAGTTCATTTTACAGGTATCATACGTACCATGATACCAAATTTCATGCCTATAATATTATAAAGACCGATGTATATTTATCTGTATCTGTCCACTTTCTGTCACGCTTTAACAAAACAGGCGGAAATTAGCCCAGGTTGAAGGCATTCGTTGTGGTCTCCATAGAAAACTGATAGGTAGAAAATACGCCGCATTGCAGATGATGGCAAACTTACACTATATCTGCATTACCTGCTACCAGGTAGACCGTGATAATTCCACGGGTCCAGCTGAAAAAGAATTGGTAGAACTTTGACGAGGTTGCCGTTGATAGCAAACGTATCTTAATCAGCGACAGTTGAAATTCAAACAATGAATATAGTTAAGGGTTAGTCTGATTTGAACGAGTATTAGCTGCATTCTCCATACATCGAATGATCTATGGATGTAACCTTATGTCTGAATGCACTTCTTGCATTGCAAAATTTGAAATCGCAGCACCGAAGATCCTGTGTCTTAAGCTTGCATTAGCTCTCTCATGCATCATGATTCTAATGGGCCAGTTCACACGTCCCTCAAATCAACGCGTTCACTCCCGAAAATGAACACTATCCGTGAGTCAACTTCTGAAGTCGCTGTTCGCACATAGAACCGACCTTGATTCAAATGAATGACGCCACGCGATCATTATAAGCTCGTTTCTTTACATTTCCGCTTACGGTATATTATGCGTCTTATTGAAGAAATAGAGGATGAATTCAGTAATAATTATTTCGTTGCTGAAATTGAATGATGCGAGTCGTTGAAAAATCGAACGTGCTTCATCCTTCCGTCACCCGTATTTGCTGTTGCTGCTGCTTCCATCAATTTAACGCGCCGCGTCCATCAGTTTGATTGAACGCGTTGCGTTGAGGGACGTGTGAACTGGCCCCTAGTTTCTTCTTTCAGATTATTTCGTTGCACCACTTAGGCCTATTTTTCCAACCTTAATTCAGTGGTAGATGAAACAGCTTTCGCGAAGCAGCAAACCAATGGGCCTGTAAGCTATCTTACCGTATCCTTGATACCAAATCGAAACTATAACTTTGAGCGTTGCTGATTGCAATAAATTTTCTTCATTTCAGAGAGAGAAAAAGTTCCGATGTTCAGCATTTGTGAAGCCGTAAGCGCTCATCTCTTGGTGCTTTTAGGTTAGTAGTTATAGCTAATAACGAAAGATGAGCATGATCAATGAAGACGGCTCATCACAAATTCTACGCTGTCATATTTTGACATCGCGGACCCACTAGTCTTATAATATTCACGTTGCTGGGGTTGAATACCGATCCAAATATGGGAAAATTTGTAGCCATAATACTATTGGAACCAAGCTTTTCTCTACTGTTTCATTCTCAACTGCGTTTTTCAAGTGAAAGTGTGATGTTTAAAGAAATGACGTAAGCTAACAGAAAAGTGCTCTCAGCGACATGAATCAACTTTTCAAAATTGGGCTCACTGATGAATTTTGTGGGCAGGCTATCGCGCTTCAAGTGTTGAGCAGCCACTGGTCTCGTAGTAGAATTGAAATCATCAAATACACCGATAAGACATGGAAATGTTAAAAATATAGAAGTCTGAATAATGTTTTCAGACGATGTGAATCAAAGGTTAGCAAAGGCGTGTAAATATAGAAGGAAAGCAATGAAAAAAGTACCTCCTAAAAGCGAGATTGCTATGTTTGCTTATGCTGTCTTTATATCTCTATCATGATATACAAGGGCGAAAATTTTTGTGGTAAAATGTCCGCGAGATCCACCAGTGATATAGCGTCTAGATATGTTGTGCATGTATGGGTGACTTAGGGCGCGCGCGCGCGCCTACGTAAAAATTTCAGTGCCACACAATTCTGTATCCGATTGGACATTGCAATGCCACTAAAAAAATATCTAAGGTATGAGTCGTTTCTTGCAATTTGTACATTATAACAAACAGCAATGGCCAAGCTTTGGGAATATGTACCTCCTACTTCTGAGTTAGTTTAAAGTTGCAGAGGCGCGCAGTAGTAGCCTGACTTTCAAGCGCTATTAGTAGTAGTCACGCAACGTGACGGCCAAGCGAAAAGTTGAGGGACTCAGCAATTGTATATACGGCTGAAGGCAGGTTTATCCATGTTGTGGAATAGGTCCATGTCAATCAAGACTTTGTTACAAATAATATCTATGGTTCCCTCTACGGGACTGTTGGTGAAAATAGAGGTGATATCAAAGCTGGCTAAGTGGGCATTGGGAGGCAATTGGAGGTTTAATTTGGAATACAAACCACTGTAGTACGTTCTGAGGATGTGATAAACTTAAGGTTGGCCCCCTTGAGGCTTGTTTGCGTACAAGAGGAACTTCGTTCAGGAGAGAAGGGTCCTCTATTCCTGAATGTGTCCTGGGCGGAGGTTCCATAACTTCAGGAAAAACAGACGAATATTACTATCTAGTGGTAGGGTGTGTGTGGGAAAGGAAAAACAGACGAATATTACTATGTAGTGGCAGAGTGTGTGTGGGAAAGGGAAAACAGACGAATTATTAGTATCTAGTGGCAGGGTGTGTGTGGGAAAGGAAAAACAGACGAATAGTACTATCTAGTGGCAGGGTGTATGTGGAGAAGGAAAAACAGACGAATATTACTGTCTAGTGGCAGGGTGTGAGTGGGAAAGGAAAAACAGACGAATATTACTATGTAGTGGCAGAGTGTGTGTGGGAAAGGAAAAACAGACGAATATTACTATGAAGTGGCAGAGTGTGCGTAGGAAAGGAAAAACAGACGAATATTACTATCTAGTGGCAGGGTGTATCTGGGGAAGGAAAAACAGACGAATATTACTGTCTAGTGGCAGGGTGTGTGTGGGAAAGGAAAAACAGACGAATATTACTGTCTAGTGGCAGGGTGTGAGTGGGAAAGGAAAAACAGACGAATATTACTGTCTAGTGGCAGGGTGTGAGTGGGAAAGGAAAAACAGACGAATATTACTGTCTAGTGGCAGGGTGTGAGTGGGAAAGAAAACACAGACGAATATTACTGTCTAGTGGTAGGGTGTGAGTGGGAAAGGAAACACAGACGAATATTACTGTCTAGTGGCAGGGTGTGAGTGGGAAAGGAAAAACAGACGAATATTACTGTCTAGTGGTAGGGTGTGAGTGGGAAAGGAAACACAGACGAATATTACTGTCTAGTGGCAGGGTGTGTGTGGGAAGTCGGCTGGCACACGCTAGGTCTCGTCCGTCCGCAACACGATGGGTTTTATCGTTTGGCATCCTTAATATCTTGGTCGTAGTCATCCCCATCTTAGTTGGCGTTCCATGCCACTAAATATGAGTCGTTTGTTGTAGGTTGTACGTTATAACAAGCAGCAATCAGTTCACGATTTATTAATCCAGTAGGTGATCAATGAAAGAATGATTTTTCACGGGGCGTAGACACAACTATATTTGGCCACGCGAGAAGTTGAGGACTGAGCAATTATTGCGATAGCGTGCCCACAATATTAGGGATGGCCTTGCTATGACCCGCTGCGTACGATTCGGTACACGGGAGAGCTTCACGTTCTTGGAACAGATATTTCCGTGCGCATGATAATGGTTGAATCTATTAAGGCACATAGATTTCAAATATGTACGGTTGTGAATTGAAACTCAATAGTAATTCAAAGACAGAGTCTATAGTGAGCGCGTGGCCCTCGTTGTAGCGGAATAGCTGCCGCGGCTCGGAGCTTAAGCCGATTTTGAATATACCTACTGGCGTTCCTCCATTTATGTGGCATCCGTTTATGTGGTCACCCATTAATGCTGTAAAATTTTTGTTTTGTATTCCACGTATGCGACGCTGAATCCCTTTACGCGGTACCATAACGCAACTTTTCGGTTCTGGCATCACTGCTAAAAAGCGCAAGTTAAGCCGGTTTCTTCACAGAGGAAGCATCATTCATCACATTTCTCTGTAAAATTGAACTTACTGCTGCGAATAATTCTAAAATGAGTAGGAATACACTAAGTATCGATAAGAAGATAAACATTTTAAATAAATGTGATTAAAGTAAAAAGTGTTAGAAGTGGCAAAAATTTTTAGCATTATTGAAAGCACAGTTAGGGCAATATAAGCAAATGAAAATCGCATTGGAACATGTGCAAGCAACACTTGAACTAACACTGTAAATAAAAATCTGAGGCGTGTTCAAATCATGCAGACGCCGGTGTTACAATACAGTGTCAACCGGTGTAGCCCCCCCCCCCCGTGCAGCAGTGAATGCGATGTGCTATCCCAGCGCCCCAAAAGTGTCAACAGCTGAAACGACAACACCCTATTGAGGAAGTGATTCTACTTTGTCTGTAAAAATAATACACCAACCTGGCGATTTTCCTTACTCTACGATATTTGTATTTTACCCCACCAAAAACTGAGCGCGAGTTTCCATACTGAGACTACGCAAGGTGGAAAATGCACATTTGCTTAGCTGTTGACAAATTTACTACCGTATGTATTTTATAACATCGGTCGAGGAAACTCTACTCGTGCCGCTCACGGGCCATAGGGTGGGCCATATATGGGGTGGGCCATACGGTGGGCCGTAGGGTGGGCCATAGGGTTGGCTATAGGGTTGGCCATAGGGTTGGCCGTAGGGTTGGCCATAGGGTTGGACATATAAGGGTTTGGGCCATACGGTGGGCCATAGGGTGGGCCATAGGGTTGGCCATAGGGTTGGCCATAGGGTTGGCCATAGGGTTGGCCATAGGGTTGGCCATAGGGTTGGCCATAGGGTTGGCCATAGGGTTGGCCATAGGGTTGGCCATAGGGTTGGCCATAGGGTTAGGTTAGTTTAGGTTCGCCCATCAGATGTTAAGGGGAGTAGCGTCCCCAGGGAGACCCTGTAGGTTACCATAGCCGTTAGCTAGGCCTTCGGGACGTCTTTCTTTCGTGCCCACTTTGTTTCCTTCCGATTTAATACTCTTTCTGGTATTACTTCCGTCTGTTCTTCCTCTTCTTTCCCGACTTCCTACTCCCATACGCGTGGAACCTGCGTGGCAACACCTTCGTGCATGGGTTCCTCGTGTCTGTCGAAATACTTCATGTCTCTTCCTTTTCCTCTCTTAGAAAAGATTGGTACTTATTTTAGGGAGGCTTAAACTATCTCATACTACTACTACTACTTTACTCGTGAATCTTTTCACCAATTATAATTCCGCGTATTTCGCTCACAAAATACTACTGCGAGCTAAATATGTACAATTTCTGTCGTCTGTCCAGTATATAGCTAGGTGCCTTTGTTCTTGAACTGTGCAATTTTGTGATCAGCTCAGGCAAACAGCCACTTGATAGTGAGATAAAGCAGTCTCACTCACACTAGGAAGTAAATATTTTCGGAAAATAAAAAAAAAATTGCTGACATTTACTAACAGCGCTTTTGTTACTAATATTTTTTTAATACTTGTCTACTGATCCGATGATAACTTTAATACTTGTGTTACTGTATATCACCGCGTGTTAGTATCATAGCTGTTTTTCGCTGTCGCACCGAACTAAGAATCTTATATTCACAAACTCGTTTTCGTTTTCCGCATACATTTCTTCCCTGTTTCTATCTACCGCTGCGTTCAGCCCGTTGAAGTAAAGGTTCTGGAAGGCCCGTTGTCATTTTTGCGCATTTTTCCTTTCTTCTCAAGGAATATTTACGAGCCCGAAAACACTGGAATTCTAAATCGAGTCAAACGCTAAGTATCACTGTACGATCTCGCGAATGCCATTAGCATGCTGTAAGTATCGATAGTGAGCTCTGACAAGCCCGGCTAACTCGCGATTTACTCCATAAAACTCGTCTCGGAGGCTCACTTTTGACCATAAATCTGCCATCAAGCTATTTATGGCCGATCAAATGATGGTTAGGCCCTGCGGACCGGCCCCGTGGAGCGGCGTGTAGAGATCCTCTAGTAAAAGTGGACGCTGGCAAAGCCTCGCTAATGGAATGTCTCAGATGGAAGCAAAATGAACACGAGAGAACGATATGCTGACTCAGCGGCAAAACACAGGGACAGTGACTGCCGATACCGAGTGCAACATGGAAACACAATTGGCACTTGTAAATTAGCACTCCAGAGGTTAAAATCAATTTGGACAACGAAAGTTTAGCTATGCAAATTGCCTTCTGAGTATTAGTCTTAAGCTGAAATATATTAACTCGTTCTTTTAGGTTGCCCAAAAAGTTATTCGGTTTTGACGATGGAACTGATACACTTGAAATTGAAATCATATATACTTTCGCCTCTTGTTCTCGTTGGTCTGTCAAGTGTCTCGTAAGTCCACATGATATATTAACAGAACATGGAAGTTAGTAATACCTATTTATTTGTGCTTACAATGTAATTGCCATTACATACCTGTCACTGTTCACCAAGCCCTAGCTTGCACTGTTCAAATATTCTGTAGTAAGTTTTTTTTTAGCACAGGAAAGCGTCTTACATGTTGCTGCAAATGCGCGGCGTGCCAACGAGATGTCACATTCGAAATTTACAAGTGCAGTAGTTACCTTACTGTAGCCTTACAGCTTGAAGTGGGTAGGCGTACTGTTTTATACGTTCGGGTGGCATTCAGTGCTGCTGTTTTTGTATGCGTGCATGAAGATTCACCCATCCTATGTTATGGGGAGCAGTGCCCCCAGGGGGGCCCTGTAGGTTACATTCGAGACGTCTGTCTGCCGTGCCACTTTGTTTCCTTCCGATTTCATACTCTTACTGGTATTACATTCATCGATCTATTCTTCCTATTCTTTCCCGATTTGCTGTTCCAATGTGGGTTGATCCTGTGGGAGAACACCTTCGTGCATGGGTTCCACGTATTTGTCGACATACTACATGGCCCTTCCTTTTTCTCTCTTAGAAAAGCTTAGTACATATTTAGGGAGGCTTAAACTTTCTTATGCCTACTGCCACTAGGCGGGCAGCATCTCGGACCTCTTAAGCCTAAAGGTCGGCATTCTTTCGTGCTCTATGTATGTTCTCATGAGAGGAAAGAGGCCGAAAGGTAACTAAGTGACCCGGTTGCCGCTCATCCTCAACTTCAAGGCGGACTCACTCGCTAGTCAAATGAACGCGATTAGGACCTTTGACCAGCGAATTGTTTTCAGGAAACCGGCAAACTCGAAAGGAATTTTGAAGCTGGACCATGACCGCGATTCGCCTGCAATTACTGGGAATTTTGTTAACGAACCGCAGCTGGTAAAAAAATCGCGGTCGTAGTTGCGATAGCTTATTACTGTAGAGATATTTCTCCAAACACTTGTAATGAACATGAGAAGTGAACTGTATAGGTATCACCCTAATTATTTTTGTCTTGCCACTGAGCCAGCAACCACGACGGAGACTGACGTTTCAACGGAGATCTCTGGCATTTCCCCACTCGGACAGTGCTTCGTGTGAAGAGGGCAGCAACATCATGCGCACAATATTCCCAACGTCCTCGAGATTTTTATTTAGCTTTTGACAATCCGGGGCACCCGCTTCGCGCGCCAATGCACCTTGGAATATAATGTGCCCTTGGAAGCATCTGATGCAACACCGCTCCATGGATGTTTCTCAAAGGCCCCTCAGGGGGCATAGAATGGGCATAGAATGGGCATAGGGTTAGGTTAGTTAGGCTCGCCCATCCTATGATATGGGGCTCGTTCAGGCTACTTTAGCCATTAGCTAGGCCTTCGGGACGTCTGTCTTTCGTGCCCACTTTGTTTCCTTCTTTTTTTTTACTCCTATTTGCTCATGCTTTATTCTGATCTTGCTTTTCTTTCCTGACATGCTGTTCCCATGCACGTTGATCCTGTGTGGGACCACTTTCGTGCATGGGTCCCCATTTCTATCGTCATGCTATATGCCCCTTACTTCTCCCTCTGTTAGATTACCATTGTTGCAGAAACGGAGGCTTACCCTATTCAATATAATAATAATATTTGTTTCTTCAAGAAATTCTAACCCTATTTTAACTAGCGATGGGTCGGATATCATTTTTCTAACATCCGCGGAAGAGGATCTTTATGCGGATTTTACAGTTCTGACATTCGTAGATGCAGATGCAATTGCGGATGTTACCATCTCAACATCCGCAGATGCGGATGTTCAAAAGAGGTGCGGATTTTTCGCGGATGTGGTTGCAGATGCGGATATTCGCCCCATCACAAGCACACACACCCTCTCATGAAGGCAGTTTGTACAACACATACAAAAAAAAACTTAGATGGTGCCGTATCGACAGGCACAGCGCTTACAAACATTTCAATCCAAATAACAATCTATATAGAATAAAAAGTAAAACCAACGTCGTAATTAAAAACATTTGTAAACGTTTCGGATTACGTTGAATCCATCATCAGCACTGCGGAAACACAAGGATAAGTATTTTTAGTAACA
>LQNS02277718.1:14930012-14943712 GCA_001587735.2 Parhyale hawaiensis
AAAATATCCAACGTGGCTAGACATGCATTCAGATAATAAAGGGATAAGGATTTCACTTAAGCTTTCTGCTGCCACCTCGTCATCGATCTGCTGAGCTTTAAAACTATTCGCTCCAATTTTCCTCTATTATTGAAGAGCGTAACACACGAAGGAAGGAACGAAGGAACGAACGAAGGAACAACGCTATTAATATTATAGATAATAATAGCAATAGAGCTATACCAAAAGCATGCATACTGTACAAGGGCCCGTATAAAATCTTCATCAACGCTGAACAGTCTCTGAAAATAGTTATAACTTCAATACGGGCTACCAGCCCTTTAGTGCTGATGTGGCTACCATGAAGCTAGAATTTGTTGTCAATATAACATATCTTTTTCCCAGGAAAATTTTTATTTCACGTGTAGATCACACGATGAGAGTTACTAATAATGTTGCTTCGGTCAAGAAACCCACCTGCGTTTTGTGGCTGGCTCATAATCGTGCCGACTTTTCACTACTGCTGAATTAATTAAGAGAGCTGGTGTGGGGCGCATAGCGGCTCTAGAACTGCTCTGTAAATACTGCACACTGTGCCCCAAAACACACTATTCGGTGCTGCAGGACTGCTCTATAAATACTATAAGCGCCCAGAAGCGTGATTAGTAATGCTACAGAACTGTTTGAGTTTTAATTATAAATACCGTACAATGCGTCCCGGTGCACAATTGCCGCTGCGGTACCAAATAGTACTGCTTTATTAATATCACATTGCGTCTCGAAGTAACACAGCTGATGTAACTCTGGTCTACAGATACTCCGCCGCGTCCCATGCACCGTTTGCAGATAAACTTTACTAACTACACAAGCGAGAGTTTGAAGCAGAAAGACGCCAGGCCCCGGCGAGTGTTGACGCGTGGACGCCGAAAGTATCTGAAGAGGGCGCTCGGAGCAAGAGCATTTGTAGAGTTCCAATGGAGTTGGTGGTGTTGGAAGCCTCTTCAAGTTCCTCTCACTGATAGCTAACACGCTACCATGCTTTTCTTTTTGTGTCCGGCCTGCATTTTACGACACTTTCCGGCGGAATTTGTTTCTTTGAGGCATCCGCAACGGAAAAAAATGGAGACAAACGCACTCTAAATCTCCTTAAAACGGCCTTCTTGCACGCCTGCATTGCCTCCCTGGTCGGCAGTTTTGTGCTGGCGCTCCAAGTTTTCAGTCATACTCTGCTGCTGGCAGATCCTGTTCTTGTTTGCGATATGTTTAGACAGCAGCTGACGCTGCCGAGCTTTCATCATGAAACTCACAGAGAAAAAAAAATGCTCATTTCATGGATTAATAGAGGTGTGACCTTGAAATTCGGCGGACGCATTGCTGGAAGTAATCAATGCTCCGATTGACGTACTCAGAATTGCTACTCGATCCGTTACTCGAAGACTCTAAGCGCGCGTTTACGATCGAGAAGAGGGAGGAAGTGCCACGTGGAGTTGTCCGAGATAGGTAAATACTGGGAGTTAATCCCGTAGATTTTTGAAAATGTTCTCTAGTTTAGATTTTCAAAGATGTCGTTTTATCGCAATTATAAAAATATATATATTTGTACGTGTATATATATATTTGTCTGTCTGCCCAATAAGTGATGGAAGGAGTTGAGCAATGTTCATAATTTTTTTGGAGGGAGTTTGGTGAGTTGACATAGATGTGACCCATTCAAAAAAAAGAAAACAGACCTAGCTGACCATAAAATATGACTGCGATGAAATTTTCTCTACCGGGGCAAATTTTCCTCCAGCGCGGCAGATCGTCTGGAGAATCGGGCGTTCTATTTTTTCCTGTTATTATTGAAGAGCTAATCCATGGAAAGAATGGGGCTCTGCCCTAGCGTCGTTCATCGAAAATGACTTTTTGAGTTTGCCCCTACAGCGGGTGATGGTCTTACGCCCCCGAGGCGTTCTATTTCGAAAATCTATAGTCAATATGGTTATGACCAGCCATTAGAGGGAGCCTCGTCATAGAGTTTACGTTCTTGTCTACCTGCGGCAGCAGGCAGTATCTATTAAATTTCGAAATATCTTTTCTACAGCAACATTTAGACGCTTCTCGACAAGTCACAACTAGGTTCTTCAACGTCACTCTCGCTATACGCGACATGGTACGCCTCTAGCTTACCTGGCAAGTAAGTACCTTTGTCAGCCATCAAATCTATATCAGAAGACCTTAAATTTTTCCACTGTTTGATGATCACGTACCAGGAAGAATCTATAATATAATTCTGCTTGAGGCTCCATCCGTGGGTACGTCCGTCCGCCTATGAGTCTGCACATTACGCTTTTAAGTATTAGATAGCGGAAAATTCAACTGGCATGAAGTTCTGATTTTCACTGAAAGGAAGTTCAACCGTGGCTGGCTTCTTTTTCGCTTCCTGAAAAAATGGTCAGTTTCGAAGCGAAGACGTGAAGATCAGTTTACCCCTATCATGTCTACCGCATGTCTTTATTTTTTTTACGCCGTATTATGTTCACTTTGCTGGTGACGGATGGCATTCCTAATAGGGCCAGATGTGTAGCTATAATATGGTGCGGGAGTGATTGCGACGTCTAAGGAAATACAATTACATCTTGAGCACAGAGGGTTACGCTGCTCTGACTGTGAAATTAGTCGAGTCTGTTGCTGAATTGCTATCGCATCAAATAAAGCAGAAAAATGGGCCACTGATAAATATCAAGTGGTCCCGCGATAGTGCGAAGAAATCGGATTTGTCGGCAAAAAATTGAAACGTGTAAGATTATGAAGGACTAAGTTGTCAGTAAGCTGTGGGAAACAGAGCTTAGAAAAGGTTTGCAAATACATACCTTACCTTGATACCTTGATGATACATACTTCAGACGAGGTCCAGGTGGCGTTATGCACGCTACCCATCTTGTGCAGAGGTGATGCTGCAGTCCGTGACCAGCGGGATGGCTAACAGCGAGTTATCCCCACAGTTTACATAGCCGCTTACAACACGTTTATCTGGCACTTTTAGTAAGTATGAGTCCAGTAAATTTTTAAATTTCGCAGTCTCTGTACCGGTGACATTTCGGACGTAACGTGGCATTTTATATTGAATAATCTTGTCCCCCGAACTGCGAAACTATTAGAATACTTTGTGGCCATTGTGTCACCACCAGTTTTGATCGGAAGTCGCACATCGCAAGTGCGACCAATACGGTCTGAGTGTCTGGCCTGTATTCGTCCAGTGACATTGACAGTAATTCCTTCTACAATTTTCCAGACATATATGATGGTAAAGCGCTCGAATCCCCTTTGAATGGAGTACATTTAAAGTTGAGCAAGTCTTTCGTGACAGTTTAAATCTTGCATGCCCAGGATTTTGGCAGTAAACGAGCGCTGGATAGCCTCAGGCGCTCTAAGTCTTACCGTCTGCTTGGCATCCAAAGAGGTGAACAGTATTCAATCCCCGGTAGTATTAGTCGTTTCCATAATGTGAGCATGGTGTCTACCTCTCGTGAAGAAAAAGTTCGAAGCACCCATCCGCTCCACTTCTTGCCTATACATGGTAACAACTCGAGCCACGTGATCTTCAAAAGTGGCATTATCTTGTATTCTCACCCCAAGATCTTTTAAAATTTCTTTTCTCTCGATTTCGTTCCCATCTCTCGTGTTGTAGGGCGTAAATTCAGTAAGGGAGAAGTTCTTTCCGTACCGTAATAGTTCAAATTTTGATTCGTTAAAGGTCATGTTGTTACCGATGTCCAGTGTAAGATGCTGGTTAGATCTAGTTGCACATTCCGTACGTCTGCCACTGATTGTACCGCTGCTAATATCAGTGTGTCATCAGCGAACGATGAGGGAACGGCAAACTTGCATTGGTGCCCCATATCATTTATAATGATGAAGAGTATTCGACGAAGCACGGTGCCTTGTGGGACTCCACTGAGTACCGGCTGTCATTTGGACACTTCATTATTTATAATTACACTTTGGGTTCGGTTTGTCAGGAAAGCTTCGATCCATCTTAGACATTTTCCACGGATGCCCATGTTGAAGAGTTTGAGTAATAATATTTCATGATCTACTTTCTCGAAGGCTTTCGCAAAATCTAAATATAATACGTCCACATTTTTGCCTTGGCATAGTAGGTCTAGAAAAGAGTCGTAATGCTCAAGCAACTGCGAAATGGTTGAACGTTTATGGCGAAAGCCATATTGATTTGACATCAGCAAGTTATTGCTCTCCAAATGATGTACAAGGTGTTTCCTAAAGACCCTTTCAAACGTCTTCACTGCATGGCTAGTTAGGGAGACAGGTCTATAGTTGGCAGGATCCAAGCTATTTCCAGCTTTTGGAATAGGTGAAATAATTGCGTGCTTGTAGGTGAATGGAACTACTCCATCATCCATTGATTTTCACCTCATACGGTATAGGGGGTAAGAGATGCGTAGCTTGTACATCTTAAGAATTTTTGCAGGCACATCATCCGGTCCCGCTGCACTGTTGCCACTAAGTTCATCAATGGCTAATTCAATGCTTAGTTTTGTGAACTCGAAGTCCATTAGGTAGTTTGTAGTTAGATCAATTCTTGGGATTTCAGGATTAGGAATTTTGTCATTGAAGACTTTTTGATATTGACGGCTTAGTAATTTCCTGGTCATCCCCAACAAGAGATCCTGTATCATTCACCAGTGGCCCGACATACATAGAAGAACAATGCAAGAAGTACAGTCGTATTTTTATATTTTCATAGAGACACTAGTGCGAATTCATTGCTGACAAAGAAATGCGTGATTTACAGGGGAAATTAATATACTAAGAGAGGTTAGACGAGGTGTAAGGTTGACGGACTGCTTAACGGAAGGCGGGATTAAGCGGCGAACTTAATCTTAGTCTGGTTGGATTCAGGTAGAAGCTCTGCTTCAGGTCAAGCTAAATCCCAAGGGTCCAAATGTACAGTCGTACCTCTACGTATTTATCAGGATACATGAGCAAAGTATTTGCTGACAGAACATATACGAAATTCACAAGTGAACTCAGAATACAAAGAGAGGTCAGACGAGGTGTAAGGTAGACGGATTGCGTAGCGGTGGGCAGGGTGAAGCGGCGAACATTAGTTTAGGAAGCGAGACTTAAAGCTGCCTCAGGTCAAACTAAGGTTAGTGCAAACATAAATTGCCCGTGGAATTTCCTCGGGTCCTGCTAGTCTTTCATAATGCAGCGGCCGTGTCTTACTTTCCAAACTGTGCAACAATACGGGTAGCTACTTTCATTTGATGTTAATATACATCGAATTTCGACGTTTATTCGGCATTGCCTATTAGTTTTAATCTTGTATAATTACATTCTCTAAGGAGGTTACGTTTTTGTCGAGTTTATCTGTCTGTCCGTTCGTCTATATGTCTCTTTTTCTGTCTGTTTGAAGCCAAGCATAATCTGGAAAATAGAATTGTACCAAAATAATTTACCGAACACGCTGAGCAGCGTATCACGACTACCAACAGTGACCGCATAGTAGGGATAAAAATTTGGCGGTAATAAGAGCTAAAACTATTTAGCATTTGCTCAGCGTAACGTTTCAAGTGTTATCGAAAAAATTCAACTGAAAAATACATTATGGTATGTGGAATAGTGAGCATCATCGGCTGGAGTAAAATAATTTCGTAACGCTCCTCTGCATGGTTCTTCTATATTCTGACGAATAGTAAATGCAACGTCGATCATTTTCCTCTACACATGGTGATTTCTGAGTATATAAGTTTCGATAAGAAGAGAAGTAAAAATCAGGATCCATGAGAGTGCGAAAAGATACATCTGATAGCTTCTTTAAATGGATTTCAAACTTTGTAAAGGCGGAAGTACCGTCGAGTTTGAGGCGCCCTTACGTCTGCCATCTTTTGCGACCTGGTCTCATTTTTCGCGCGTATAACAACGCGAAGCAGTGGTTGCATTCCTCTGGAGACTATTGGACGCAGCATTTAGTTCAGTTGGTGTCTCCGCCCTCAGGGGTATAGTCTGGCGGGCCCTTTCCCTGCCACAATATATTTGGCCCTCACGCACCCAAGGGTCCCAAGTGCCTTTCCCGCAAGGGATGTTGCTGCTTGCCGCAGTTCCTGCTGACGAGGTTAGTTTTGTAAAGTTAGGTTGGCTCTCAATACTTCCGCTTCTGTTTCAGGAGGTGGCCCGCTGATCGAGGGGGCCGACTTATTCCCGCTAGACTTCTACCTTCTTGTTTTTTTCATTTCTTTCCCCTGTGCGTCGTACCAAACTGAGCGAAAGCGTTCAGCCGTGCCAGGGGGGGGGGGGAAGGGGGGGTTGCAGATGCACAACTTGCGCCTTTTTCCTGTCAGTAGCGCCTTGACCACTTGGAACTCATCAGAGTTCGCTTAAATTCTGAAGCCTCCAGGCAGAAAGGCCGAGACAAAAATCATTGATAAATAAAACCAAGACATACCTCGCGGCCTAGTGACGCACGAACCTGTGTTAAACTACAGGAATAGTTCGGCGCGATGTAGAAATTGTGTCTCTGATGCGCTAGTAGAGTTTGTACTACTACTGCTACTACTATGTACTCAGTTTTTTTTTCTGCTTTGGTCTATTCTCACCTGAAATGCCTTGCAAGGTTTCTTGTTCGGTTGTGTGGATCTACAGGAATTTTCGATAGAATTTTCACAGCAGTATCTTGAGATTCCCGGTATTGCACAGGGCTTCATTTGGGTTTCATTACCTGTCAGTGGAGGCTCAGACGTATAATTATATGTAGTAATAAACAAAGAGATAATTACAAATCGGTCATTGTTATAGTGTAGGTTATATATAAACTCACACAATGGCGTTTATTCTTTTGTGATTCGATTTATCACACTTCGTTATTCTTTTAAAATTTTAATTAATTTTCCAGTGTCACTGAAGAGAAACCACCCTAATACATGATTCACCTCCGTGCTTAAAATTGGGCAGTAGGTATATTTTTTGGGCGGACGGCCTTACCTTTTCTGATGCAAATTTTCTTGCTATATTTCCGAAAAGCTGCACCCCTCCGTAGTCCTCGCTTCCAGAAGCTACCTTCTTCGTCCAAGCGGATTTTTGTGAAGCCCAATCGAGTAGCGACATGATAGGACTTACGACGAGGCGTCGTCATGATCGGTGACCTAGGGTGCGTTCGATTAGATGCCGAAATTAAGTCTCTGAGGCTTGAATTATCCGAAACTTCAGACAGAAGCTTTTACTTTGCCACTTTGAAACTTGTTGCAGGCGTTAGAAGCAACCCGATTATGTTGAGGCAGCTGAAAACCCCCTATTATGGGGGTAACCGATTAAGGGCAATGCAGGAAGCTCAATTCATTGGTGCCAAGCCAGTGTACCTGCCTGAAGCTTCGAACATATCGAGCCTGGAAAGCTTATGGTGCTGGCGCACCAGGAGCAGTTTAGCTGGCAGGCAGGCGAGCAGGCTTTCACGCAGGTAGTATGCCCTACACCTCACCAGTAGTATAGGAGGTGCGAAGATGAAGCTTTGCAGTGTTGCCACTTCACCTTTTTATGTTAGATTTAGAATTTTGGAAGGTTTAGCACCCAAAAAGTGGTCTAGCGTTTGACAGGAAAAACAGGAAATTTGAATTTTAGCATTTGTGACATTTTTCTGACCTTTCTAACACAATATGCCGAACTTAATGCTATTGACACAACGTAGGTACAATTGCGATAAAATTATCCTTCGTTGATTATTGCAGCATTGAAGGGAAATTGTAGCTTTGCCGACCGTACCAAACGTGTATTAAATTAATTCATTGGAAGGTAGATCGAATTATCGCCTTCGCGTCATTTGTTTGTGCAGGAGCTATTCAGTGCAATTCCATATCTATTATATTATGATCCTTATTCTTAGTGCCGGTTAAACTTTCAAAGTAATTCAGCATATCCCTCGCCTCGCAGTGAGAAATGATAAAGCGAAGTACCTTCAAACGTTCAACAAAAAGCACAAACTCGCCAGTCCATGTCAGAGTACTTTTTTACGAGTAATATACATTGTTAAAAAAGATGGGACAACTAAGGTGGAAGTCAAGTCAGCCATGTATATTTGGTGCCATGCAACATTCAATTCCTGTGACCAGCTGGACGACTTGTGCAAAAATACCAAATCCGATACGAAAGCAGTGATACATCGCACTATGTGTGCAAGCGTAGTGGAGATTGTTATAGTTACTTATTTCGATAAAAATTTAACTACTGATAGCAAATTTAGCTTGTAACTGAATGAATCTAATGATATCACTGCTTACAAATCATTAGTTTTTTTTGTAGTTTCGGTCGAAGCAAATTTAAGGATGTGGCAGCATTTGCTTTAAAGCTAATTTTACTCCATACGAATACCGTAGCAGAGCGTTATTCAGCAGCATGAACGCCGTGTAAAATATGGTTAAAAGCAAATTAACTACCTATGCTATCAGCTATTCTTACTGTAAAATATGGCCTAAAGAGGCATAGCAAATGTTACAAAAACTTCAAGTTGCCAAAAATTGCCAAAAACAAAATTGGCTTGGTGGATTTCTATGACAAGACGATAGTCCCGAACAGAATGCACGATTTTTCTCTCAATTATGACGAAATTACATTGGAACTGTATTTCAGCAAAAAATCGGTGGATCATAATTTTTTCCCTCTTTCTTTGTAACTAGATACTGATTGTTTTTCTACGTCGATTATGCAGGAAAGTCCGAATTTCATTGGCAACACTGAGCAGCAGTGCGCCACTGACGCAGAACACCTGCGATCAACGTCTTGGTGGACTCTGGTCGCAGCCCAGCGATTAACCTTAGTTTTACAAATACCCCAAATGGGAGTTCTACATTTTCCCAGATCCAAAGAAAATTTCGCAGATAGTTATAAAAGAATACAAATAAAAACTTCATGCTTATCTCAATCTATGAGGTAACCGGTAAGAGTTAATTATTTACGTAATTCACAAGTATTGGGCTTGGAAAAATTCCCCAAATTGGTCTGAAAATCACTGGAACCCTCTCAAATTTCCAAGATCTCGAGAAAATTCTCAAAGAGTGGCAGCCATGGATCGCACGTCTGGCAAGGCACACAGTAGCAGTTAGAGTAGGAATTGGTCGCACAGCCCGCCGCCAGCGCTGGCTGCTCTGGACGGCAGCTGCCTGCTAAACTGCCGCTATTCGGTGTACATGCTCCAATGCATCCCGTGCTTCTCAAAAACTGCCTGCCTGCCGGCTTCTCGCTGAACCGCGTTTGGTGCGCCAGTGCCCTTTATTTTGGCGAACAGTCGAACATGCCCAAGTAGTCCGCTCTTGCTCAGTGAACGCTGTATTGTGCGAGTGCAAATCCCGGTACTTTGCGCCATCAACAACTTGACAATGTCAGTCACCATGACTCTTAGGTTCATATCGACTTCACGACACAGCTTTCATTTAGTTTCCGGTGACAGTTTTCGCTTCCTTCCATGTCCAGTTGAGGTTGTCGCTTTGCCTGAATGACTAGATTTCTTTAAAACACTACTGTAGATCTCAAGATGACGAAGATTGGCATTCTTCACCACAACTACTTCCAGGTTCGTGGGAGTAATATTTCTCTGTCTCCTGGAACGCTGAACCATTGTATCTCTAGCGTAACGTTAGCGTGTGAATGACGGTACAAAACACTTTCTGCTCCGCGTTACTTTCTTTGAAGTTCTTTAGAATATGTGTACAGAATGCTATTGTGTTACGCTCTACGTAATAAGTAAAATAATATAATTACCATGTTATTAAATGAAATATTGTATTTACGATAATTTCCCGACTGTATGGATAATTTTATCTTCATACCTTATGGAAATTTAGAAGTAAAACTTATCGTTATAGAAATAGCAGCGTTTACGGAGGTTCTACGAAATATTAGAATTATTAAAATCTTATTGAAATTGAGTTTTATATTCCTCTTTTCACTCGCGTATAAGCATGTGAACAACTGTGGACTGAATAACACTAGGTTTCGAGAAATTAGTGAAAATGTCACGTATAGGAGCTTGTACAAATATTTTCGTCGCTCACTGTCTACATCCTGTCACCAGCAGTGGGACAAGATGGGGCAGAAATTGAACTTCGAAAGACTGCCTTTAATGATAAAATAGAGTGAGAAATAACTTGCATCAGTGCTGCAGAATTTTGGTACTTCATTGCAGATTTTAAATTCTAGGTCAAATGGCATCTTCAGTTTAAAAAGTCTTTTGCAGAAGCGATGGGAAAGAAGAAAGTAGAAATTTCTTTTCAATAAAAGTTTTGCGGTCATTAATTTTGTCAAGGTGAAGAGACATTAGCAACAATTATGATACCAATTTTTAAATCTTATCAGTCTACTGCAAAAGTAAGGTATTCTTGAAGGTTTGCATCTTTCTCATAGTATAAACAGGCATTTTATTTGTAGAATTTTTTAAATAGCGAACTTGAGCGATATTCCCAGCCGTAAGCTGTTAAGCTAGCTATTAACTTCCAGTTATGAATTAGATTAGAAAAATATTAATTATTAGCATTTTTTCGCGATTGCGTTACACTTAATTTCATATATTTATCATGAGAATTGTAATTATTGGACACTGCTCTTACACTAACCGAAACCTAAATATAACGTTATATCTCATATTTCGAGACAATCATTTTTGCTATGCTGGTATATAATATATATATATACCAACATCCAATAGACCTACATGCTAAACAAAACAAGCAAAACTGTCAATTAAAGATAAAAAATAGCCATATTGGGAGCACAGCCCAAGCTACGCATGCACAAGTCTCAATTTTAGATTTCTGTCCAATAGGAGAAGCCCATTCAGGAGCGATAACTGTACTGTGCTGCCGCGGGAACGGAACGCAGCACCAATGTTGGAGAGAAAAAGCATGTACGGATGCATCAGCGTCGTTGCTGTAATACAAAAGCTCATCTGAGATGGGAAAGCAGTACTGTCGATGCACAGTAGTTCCCTATGCTGGCGGAATACGTGGTGCTCATCACATGATGGTCTTTGGAGCAAGTAAGGTGGCCGTTGCAGTGCCAGAGACCATAAAGCCATCCAAGAGCTGCCATAATGCGGATGAGTTTTCGGGGTAGCTGCTCGATCAATACCAAACCCCAGACGACTCGCAGCTATGCCACAATATTCCAATAAAAATATACGACCACCGTCCCAATTTTATGTTACCGATAAGATTTCCGTTGTCAATTCTACGGAATGTATGAGAGGAAAACCACGACTTTGATTTCACCGCTGGTAGTGAAAGAGCTTGACTCTGATTTTAAGAGTAAAGAATGCATGCAAGAATTCGACTTTGCTTCTGAGAGAAACTTATAAAGCAGAGATACTTGCAGTGAGGAAAATGAAAGACCATGAATGTGCTTCAGAAAGGAAACCAGCGGCGGATGGTAGTGATCTCTCTCCAAGATCTAAAACAAAAAAAAAAAAGAATAAAAAATGTTAGGTTTTGTGTGTAATGCAGAAGCAAAAAAGCAAACGCATGGCCACTGATACATTGCTTCCGGAGAATGAGTACAGTTTTATTTCACAGTAACAATTGATAATTATTTAAAAAGTAAAATACCCAAGCTATTTCTTATAAAACTACAAATTTTATAGCAAAGCCACATGTGCGTCCAGTAAAATTTATACGATCATGTCTGTAAGCCAATAAAAGTGATTAAAGATGCAATATAAGTTTTTTTATATTACGGTTGCGCTTGCAGAAGTCGCGACTGAATTTTAGGAATTGAAATATTGATCTGTTTATTGACTTGTGGTCACTTGTGCCTCTTGGCATTCCTAGCAGCACCTGTAATTTTCTAGAAGATACATCCATAATTTTTTGAGTTATGTGAAGACAAACATTATGACAAACATGTAGTTAAACACACAAACGGAAGAACCGATCATTACCAAAATTCGGTCGTTTGTGCCTATTAACATGTTTAACAATTCCAATAAACTTACTGAATATCCGACCATAACTTTTTTAAGTTATGACAAACCTATTAGTCAAACACACAGACGAACCGATTCATAACCAAAATTTGGTCATTTGTGTCTAACTTTCCCTAAATAATTCCTGAAAATTTCGTGAGCATCCACTCATAACTTTTTGGGTATGTTACTGACAAACTCAAAAAAAAAAAAAACAGTGATAAAGAGACAAAAGAAAAAACAGATATTCACAAAAATTTGGTCATTTGCTCTTCGTTCTATTCCTGACAAATCCGTACGGGAAGCTCATGTGGCTTTGCTCCAATTTTGTTTTTTCTAAAAAAAAATAGCTTGGCTATTTTATCCTTTCCCATTTCTATTTTCAATTTTCAAATTATTATCGTCATTACATTTCTTTCTTGTTTCTGAAAAACCAAACTGTACCTATTCACTGGAATCAATATCTGTGGCCATACTGGATTCGCGCATAGTCAGGTCCTCAGCAGCGAGTGAAGCTAAAGGACTGACAAGTGATTTGACACCGGTATCATCTGAGGTTCCACAAGGTAGCGTGTTTGTCCCAATTCTGTTCATAATTTACATCAATGATCTCGATATTAAAATATCCGTAGCAAAATCAGTAAATTTGCGGATGGTACTAAACTATGTCATCCTGCCAGGAAAAGAGCTGAGCTCCAACATGACCTTGACCACCTCATGGAATTGAACACAAGCTAGCAGATGAGCTTTAATGTCGACAAACTTTCACTAACGCACATAGGACTGGAGAACCCCTCAAACCGGTTGAAAATGAACGGGTCAGAATTGGCAGCTATCACCCAACAACATGACTTGGGAATAACCATTACCAACTACAACACAGTCAGCAAGTTGACAAGAGTGCGTAAATGCCAAGCAGATGACAGGGATTCATTCCCAGTAATTTCAAATACAAATCTGTGGACATCATCATTTTTTTGTATTCGGCGCTAATGCACCCACACTTAAGTTTGCTGTTCAATTTCAGTCGCCACATTTGTATAAAGATATCGATAGCATGGAGGGAATCCAACGCAGAGCAACAATATAGGTACCTCAGCTGCGAAACAAGCCGTACGAGCCTCGCCTACAACAAGTAGGCTTGATCTCTCTCGAGCAAAGACGACTCAGGGAGCAACTAACAGAAACATTCAAATATTTGAATGTCTTCAATTACGTACGTACAACTGGACTTTTTGAAAGAGATGTTAATGATCGCAAGCGAAACAACTTTCAAAAACTCAAGCATAAAGCTCGAAGAACAACCTTATTATTTCATGTGAATATTTGGAATAGATTCCCTGTAACGAGCCTTTCTCGTGTCTGGCGTTTGCTCGCCCAGTTTTATAAAGAAGGATATAAACAGGTCGTTTCATTCATCTTCTATTAGTTTGTTTCAAGAGAGTTCTCAGGTTACAGACTAGATATTTGCAAGAATATGAATACGACAGTAACGTATTACAGAGGGCGGTAATGTTCCCGAAATACTTACACCGGTGGTAGAGTATCGCAAGTTAGATGGTAGACATGACAGCTTGCTCTATTATTATAGTAACTAAAAAAGAAAAATCAAATCTTTAGAGATGACCGTAAAACCAATAACAATGTTGCTTAATATACCTAAATGTTGGTCAACGCGGGCTTTGAAATGCTGTCCAGTGCTGCCGTAGTATAGAGCTGAGCAGCTCGTGCAAGAAAAGACGTAAACAACACTGGACCGCAAGTTTGTAGGAGGTTT
>LQNS02277718.1:14961953-14973338 GCA_001587735.2 Parhyale hawaiensis
CCAGGCATGACATAAAGACTGCGTCTATACATTTGAATGTTACTGGCTAACGCATTGGAATGTTGTATGTGCGAATCGCGTATATAACACACATTGGAGTGTGTATGTGCGAATCGCGTATATAACAATTTGGTACAGGCTTGCCCTTATATACACGGAACTCTTTGAGAGAGACGTTGATGATTGCTTGGGAAAAAACAGCCAGAAACTCAAGCATAAATATTGAAGAACTTCTCTCAGCCAACACTTATTCCCGTACTTATTAGTGAACATTTGGAATAGACTCCCCTGCGAAGTTGTCGCTGAACAATCAGTCAATGTGTTTAAAAATCGTCTTGAACACTGGGAGCAACATCCTCCACAGTTACGAACTCCTCTTCCAGAAGTACCAAACTGTTAACTGCCAAAGCTTCTCACCTACCGTAACCCATTACATTTCATGCAACAACTAACTTAACGTCTCCAAGTTCCCCTGATCTGCAACAATTATTGTGCTTGCACGATCAATTCCTTGCCTGAATTTATTTTTTATTCTTCTTCTTTTCTCTCTCAGAAGTCTCCATGATCCTGACTTAATGGCGATAGCTCATAGAGGGCCGGCGTGTAAGTCCCGGCTGCTCTCTGGGAATGGGCGGGCGTGTTGGTCCGTCTACTGCCGCCTATCTGCTATATTCTACTCGTAAAGCCCAGCTTACTCCGCAAACGACGTTTGAAATAATGTCATTCCTACGACAAGCCGATGTTTGAGTGGGTCATAATAGTCTTAACATGAGCCGTGCACGACACTGCAAAACAGTCACTACTGTCGTCTCAAATCGAAGCATCAATTTGCTAGGGAAAGCTGCTCCTCCAGTCTGTTGCGCATCTCGCTGCTAGAAAGACAGCTGCTGCTGCTGCTGCTGCGACAAAGGGCAACAGTAACGCTAACGAAAGTCTCAGGTTTGAACCATAAGATCTGCTGTACCTCCTGAGCAGCGGATATTTCCTCCTCCCTCGGACTGGGAGTGGTAACCGTAATTCAGAAAAACGAGCGGGGCACTTGGGCACTTTAATGCGTGTGTTTTGCGTCAACCAAAAAACTCGGAGTGAGCATTAAGACAGCTCCGGTCCGCTGCAGAACAACATTGTCAGTTTGTGCGGCTCTCTCGTCCGTGTTTGAGCAAAAGATTATCGGCCCACGGAAAACTGCCAGTCGGCAAAAGCGCTCAAAATTTCGCACCGCTTTGATCGTGATAAAAAGGGAAGACTTCCCCGATTTTTGTAGCATTAGTGAAGGCTGAACGTGAATAGGATGAAAAGACGAAAAATGCTCGGAAAATCGACGGGTACAAAAAAGTAAGCCTGTTACGCGCCTTTGCTCTGACACGAGAGATGATTAAGATCTCCCAGGGACGGAATGGCAATGGAGGTCTCCCGTGTAGAGGCGAGGTCCATAGGTGAGCTCGCAACGACCGAGCCTCTCTCTGGTGCTTTATTATTGAAGTAGGCGAGAGATAACATGTCGTCGTTGTATGGAACACTTATTGGTGGGCAGAAGATGTGTCATAGGGTTATGTTAGTCTTTTCTCTCTTGGTGTAGCGTGCATAAAACGTTCCAAGCAGTGTTACTCATTCACACAGGATACTTTCTATAACAATAAGTCTATATTTACCTTTAGAGAGATGAGTCTAAGCAGGAGTCTGAGTAGGTCGGTGAGTGAGGTTTACCGTTTACAAGGTAAATACAAAGGACCGAACTTAATGTTACATAGATTTTAGAATCTCACCCCCGCGCGAGCTCTATATAGCGATTTCCTGAGCTTACGCTGGCCTTCGGGGTGACTTTCTTTTCATGTCCACTTTGCTGCTTTCTTTCTCCGCATTCGTATTTATGGGTTTATCAAATTTTACCCTTCTTCCTTTCCATTTTCCGTTCGTTGTTCCCATGTGTCACTTCCTCGCCTTCATTGATACGCTATATGTCTGCCCCTGCCTTTTGTTACTGTATATTGTACTTGCGAGCATTCTTGTTCTTTCGATACTTTAAAAAATCCAGAACATGACTGTAGGTATAACACATACATACTGTATACTCATAGCTTCATTATAGATACAGTGTACCAGCACTATGTCCCAAGACAATGTTCTAAGGTTAACAAAATATTATCTAATAAAATTTCCATATGCACGATACGTACAATAGAGTGCTAATTTAGAAAGCTGTTCTAAAAATTCAGCATTGCACAAATTTTTACGAGCTGTCTCTTAGGAATACACTACAGGCAGCATAGAGGCCATTGGCCATATAAGTATGGACCTGGTGAATTTCGTAATAATTTAGGGGACCGTATATGTTACCTTAACGCCTGTCTATACGTTAGTCCTTTGAACGCGTTCACTCATCCACGCGTCAGAATGTTTTGTAGCGTCGTTGTCAACACAACTGTGAGTGGGCCACAAAAAGTTATTAAAATATTAGCCGTCGAATCGTTTTCCGCAACGAGTGTCACTAATGAAGTTACAGATACATTTCCAAATTTGGAGTGAAGCAGAACTCAGCAAACTGCACTTCTCTGCAGTTTCTACGGCACAGCAACACATTTCGACGAGTGAATGAGTGAACACGTTGAAGAGACTAACGTGGAGATCGACCAGTAGGTTTAGTTAGGTCTTCGGGACTTTTTTACACCAGTTTCCTCACTTCCACATTACTTGATTATGCTCAAAATTACAGTAATGCCTCTGCATTTTTAATAATATTTAAACTATTCTTCAATACACGACATTGCAAGGAATAGCAATTTTTTATTAGTGCCGAGGGTATTCGTAAATAGAGCATAATAACTACGTCCTAAAAAATAATTTTATTTCTAAGCAATATTTAATAAAATGAGAAATGTATCATGCTCAAATTTAGCTACATCCAATTCCATACTTGAGAAAAATACCCTTATAGGCAAGAACAGCATAATTCCTTTGGCTCTCTGTTTGAGTTTTATTTAATAATGATATTAAGGAATATTGATGGTAGTTCTGAAATTTGGTCTCTATTGACCATAAGCGCTATACCTGCAAGCAGCGTCATTGTTTCTTTACTCTCCGTCACTTCAACTTCTTAAAGGAAATTAAATTGAACCATCAATTGAAGATCCCGAATAATTAATGATCGTAAAAATTGTCCGGGTTATCAGTCAATATTTAAACATTTTATGATCCCTGTATCGACCGTTCAAAATATAGTAAAGAAACGCCCACGGAAGCAGCAGGCTTATGTTCTAAAGTCACACTCCTTGTATCACGGGTTTGAGGCCAACCCAGTCATGTGAGCTTTTTGCTGATCTACCTGCTGACTCGGCTATGGTGGGAATGTAGAGCGGCCGTGGAGGTGGTTACCCCCTCAGAGATGAGAGGGTAGGGGGCACGGGTCGTTGAGCCTTCCGTCATTGTCCTTGACGATCCTTAGTCGACTGCAGCCGCACCTACTCCTCTAGGGGCTATAGGCCTATATCCTCTGCACAAAGCAGTGCGTGGGGGCTTCCCAGCAGAGAGTGTGGTCAAGTTTATTTTACCATTACCTTAGTTGAGAACAGTTGAGAAAACAACAGCTTTCGTCAGACCTGGCTAGAAAAAGAGGGCGAATTGTAATTACTACACCAGGAGCCACTATTAAAACAATGTGAATAATCTGAGCACCTTGGCACCAGAATTTCTCGGTCAACTTCATAGGCAACAGTGAAGAAAGAAGGACTCAATGATTGCTGGCACGTTAAAGCGCGTTCATCCTTTACTAAAGAACACCTACATAAAAATACCAGTTCCTGTCATCAGTGCTTTCGTTGTAAGAGAAAGGGCTGGAGCTCTTTAATTACCTATATGGCTGTTGGTTTGGCGAAAAAAGGCGAAGCTTTCAAGCCTACAAAGGCTATTCTAAATGTGAAACAATGTAACTGGAGCCTTAATGGTTGGGGCTGCGTCTCGACTGAATCAAAAACCTTGCGATTAGATAAGGAAACATGAAAAAATATTCTATTTGAATATTTGAATCAGTCGATACGGACACTTGATTGTGGACACAGTTTTATCAATAGAATAATGATCCAAACAAAGTATAAGGTCAGCTCCGTTAGAAAGTGGTTAGTAGATAATTGTTTTACAGCGGCCAAGCTCGAGCTCAGATTTGAATGCGAACCAGTGCTTGAAAAGGCTTTTCAAGTAAGTCCAGATATATTGAGCATCTGCATAAAGTTGCCAAAGAAAAGGTTGGCCAGTACATGTGTAGAGACTTTTACGAACTAAGTAGTGAAGTATGTATATGGAGGGTTATTCGTTCTCGCCTGGTTTAGATTATTCCACGGACCTCAGGGAAACTATAAATAACTCCGGTTCGTTATAAATTTTGGTCAGGACTTCAAGGATGTTGATACATAAACACAGCTAATAAAAGTTCTTTAATTCAAGATGTTAGATCAAAAATAAAGGTTTTAAAAGATTCGTAATTTCAAAATATCGTAAAACGCAACGTAGCTAAACTCAAAGAACGCAAATAACAGCAAACCTAATTAAGCAAGTAATGGTATTATTAACAGCTGAGTATTGAGACAAAAGATATACACCCGGCCTATAATCAACACTGTGCTGTCAATATACAACTCTATTGCACAATAGATCGGATTTTGACAAGGACACGGCTGTTTCGTCCCTGGGATTAACGTTGAAAATATGGCAGAATTAACTGAGCAGGAACTGAAATGTTGGTGGATAAATATTGGAAATAAATAGTATACGGCCTACTAATATGACTAAACACTACCAAGATACAAACCCAACACTATACTAGGCACGGCTGTTTCGTTATGTGGATTGACGTCGGTACAGCCCGACCGGCCAGCAGCGGCAGCAAACTGAAGATCGACGTAGATAGTTGCGACAGGAGGTTGCTGCAGTCTTTAGAAGGGGGTTAGCGTCATCAAATAGCGGTTGGCGTCACCAAATGTAATTGACACCATAAAGAGTGGTCGACACCATCAAGAGCAGTCGACTAATCCAGGCAAATAGCAGTTTGAGCGGGCATGGCACGGCTTGAAGAATTGACAGAATTGGCAGAAGTGGTATCTGGGCGAACTGCTCATGGGTACCTGAATGGGGTATTCGGCGATCCCAGCATAACTGTAACTGACAAAGAAACTATCAAAACTGGTCAGCGACAACGCTCGCTGAATAATGAAAACCCGGTGCCCGGAGCGCGGTGAAAAGACTATAGTAAAGTTTCGTGTGATTTTACACCCTCATATTCCAAATATTCTTTGTGGCAGCTCAGGTGATAACCCCGTTCTATATACACAAATCAGACCAGCGACTGTAACTAAGTGGTCTGCCCCTCGCTGCGATCTAAGGGTAGACTAAGCGGTGTTGCCACCCAGGTACGGTATATTAAGAAGAAAACCTAAGTATAGGGAAATATTCCCTAAAACAGTCTGATTACAGTGATTGCCGTTAAGAACGCGAATGTGCATAACTTTGAACACATGAATTCTATATTTTTCTTAGATAGAAATTCTCCTTCGGAACCCTACTATCATATTCTATTCGCGAATACTCCGAAAAAATACAAGGCCATGAATAATGTTGACTGTAACTATATATACATACTCCTCTACTATTATATTTTTTTTCTTTTTTCCTACTTCTTTATCTTCTAGCGAGAAAACCCTTAGATCGTGCATGGCTTCAATGTTTCTGGCGACACCATACTGCATGTCCCTTCCCCCTTCTGTTTTTTAAACTTTGCATTTTTTTACAAGGCGGTTATGCTCTTCTCTTAGCAATATAACTGTTTGGCATGTTACCTAGCTTACGAATGTAGCGAACGGTTATGTATCCCTTCGTTCATCTTTGCGAAAAATATTATATCTCGGCCAATGAAAAAAATAATAGCTATTTAACTCTTACTTGCGGTGGCATGTGCAAGCGGGTATTTCTTTTTGCAAACACTCATAGGTCTCATAAGTTCTAAACTTTATCCCATTCTTTAATTTCTTCAGAAACAATGACGTATTAGTGGGGTAAAGCGATTTCCATAACTTTTAAACCTGTAATTCTTCCATAATTATTTTTTGTTTTGAATCTACAATGGTCCGCACAATTGAAAGACACCCTTTAGCTGGCATTGATACTTAGAACGGAAATAATAGCTTAATAGCAGAGTTCACCACATCTCGAGTATTTGGCTATAAATTTCAGTAAAAATTTCACAGAAAGTTAAACTTATGATGCTTATAGTGTCTGCGAGTTTTCAAACGACTAATCGTGCTGGTCTAGAAAAATTATGTTTTTTGTCAAGTTTACTAATGTCACTGAGCTGCAGTAATAGCTTTTTGACTAAAAAATACATGTATCCCCAGTTTTATATCACCAAAGGAGTAAAAATGAACGACACAAATGAGAAAAATGTGTATGAAACAAGAAATCGTTAATCAACAGTTTACAATGACTTCAAAAGTTTTATTTGCCAACATGACCTCCATGACGTTTAATAACTTCAATAATCCTTGAGTCCATGCACCCAGTTAGTTTTTTTATTGCAGAAGGTGGAACTGCCCCTACTGCTGCTGCAACAGCATCCCATAAGACAGATTTAGAGTTGTACTGCCTTCCATCTGCGTACATTTTCATTTTCAGAATGGCCCAGAAGTTTTCAATTGGGTTTAGATCAGGTGAGCACGGTGGCCAAACCATCAGTTTCTCTCCATGAAACCCCAAAGAGTCCAGAAATGCTATGATAGTACTGGCAGAGTGAGAAGGCACATTATCATGCATGAAAATCAAATATTCGAAGCAAGAAATGGGTATGTCATCCAGCCATGGGACCAAGGCGTCCTTTTACATATCACAATATGATGCAGATAAAATTTTCACGCCATCAGGCACTCTAACCGGACCTACAAGTCGATCCCCTATGATACTAGCCCATATCATAACACCACCTCCCTGTTGTTGACGTTTCACGTGTTGGTGACACCCACCTCCAGGTAGCACCCAACCCTTACTCCACCCATCAGGTTCATCGAATGTTGCCTGGATTTCGTCGGTGAAGAGAATATGATTCATGCTGATCTTCATGTATTTCTCTGCCCATTCCATTCTCAAAATTTTATGTCTTGGGGTGAGAGGAGGCAATTTCAAAGGAGATTTGACAGAAGCAATGGGACGAAGGATGTCATTTCTTGTGATTTTAGGCACTTCACGAAACCCAGCAGTTGTACAAATTTGCCCGGATCTTTTACGTAGCTGACGAGCCACAATTCTCATGTCTCCATCAGTAACAGTCATTGAATGCCCAGCATCCGATCTATTTTTCTGCGGTGAAGGGTCCTTCAAGAATCTTGTTACTGTGTCAATGTGGCGTCCTATTTTCAGTATCATTGATGATAATTTCTTTCTCCTCGTTAGTTAGAGCTTTTCCACGTCCCATTTTAGCAGAGTATACAAGAAGCTACTATTGTCGTTCACCTAAAAAAGAGCAAAAAATACAAAGAGTTGCCAATCAGGAGACACAGCAAAATGTAAAACTCAACAGTGTTGCCATAAGATGTCACGATTTCCCTGCAAGTTTCATGGAAATCTGATCGCACAAAAATGAGATAGGGTCAATTTTGTGCTAAAGCTATTATTCCCGATCTAAGTGCAGAATAAAACTGCAGGTTTGCTTGTCCTAGCTACATGTTATGTACTTATCAGTCTCGCACTCCAGGGCACTCCACAGGCAACCTTAAAAACTAATTAATTATACCGGCCATCCTTCTTGCCGTTCCCACTCTACTTCAGTTTTTCTTCATACGCTCACTAACAGCCTTTGTTCTGCCCTTACGCTTCGTTTGTGACATTTTAAAATGTTTTTATGCGCGATGAACCTCTCTACAAGAGTACCTTGTTTTATCTGAAATACCATGCAGCAATTATTACCAAATTCCTATCATTGAGAGGAAGCTCAAACGTCGAATGTGACTTACTAAAATCAGTAGCTGTAATAGAAGAGACCATTTATTTTGAGGCAGTGAGTCTTCATCGAGCAAAAACCAACTCTAACCTCATCATCAGTTTTTCGGATCGAACCTAAATACTGCACGTTTTGTGCACAACCAATTTTCAATTTTATATTTCAGACATTAGTCCTGACAGTAATTCGGCAATTGTTTCAGGCATACCAACGCAAACTTTCAGCTCCAGCCATTGCTATTTCTCTGCGTAATAGCCACGTTCTAAGATCTTTTAAAATTCCCTGGCATTTGCGAACGTTTCCTTTGATTTCCCGCAGGCTGTCATTTCGTAAAGGTGGGAAATCAAAGGACTGTCACACCCGCAGCAGAGACAATCTAACGCCTTGGCGCCTTTCTCATCAGACGCCTCTTTCGCTCTAATGAAGCGATAACATTGAGAGATGACGCCTTTTGCATTCCCGTCATCATAAAACGTTTTGCTGATGCCATACAATCAGGAGGACGTTCTCCGAACAAAATTACGTCTAACGCGGTGAACAGTTTCTTAAAAGTGGGTGAGTCATAACGCGCGGTGCCCCCAGGGAGTAATAAGAGCTGGGCTGCTGTTCTCGTATAGCGCGTGGTGTGAGGTGAGCAATGAGCGCGCTGCCCTTAGAATAGGTGCTCCGTGCTCCACATTGCACTGTTTCCGAGGAATGATGAGATGGGCTGTTATCTTCGTGCAGCGTGAAGTGAATCGTGAACACGCCGCCCCTACAAGTAGTTGCTCCACATGATAGTATACACTCCTCAGGGGCTTAGGAAGTAGTGGTGGGTACAGTTCTGAGATGCCAATTGGTGACCTTTGACCCCTATGCCCGCCTACTTCTGGTTTCCCGGGCCTCGTCCACTTCCGGTTTGCATTCTCCATAACCCCCGCTACACCGGAAGTGCATTGGCCGTCGTAAACCGGAAGATTACGCGCGAGGGTTGCGAGGGTCAAAGGTCATCAAGTAGCATCTCGGTGCTGGACCCACTACTTTGGGATTAGCCATAGACAGATCAAGTACTGAGTAATAGCTAATGAATATTAAATAAGTTGTATATTATGAATAGCAAGGAAAATTATGTATTCAAATGAAATCCTGCGCATGTGGATGTTACTGATTTTCTAAGTCTCTGCAATTCTGCGTCATTTTTATTTTATGCGCTTTCATTATTTACCCTTAACTTTACCACAATAAACACTATAGAGAAAGAATTTAGGAGGCTTGCGCTGCTTAGAAATAATTAGAATGATAACAGTAACACTGTGCATGGTTATCTGTCTTGAATCCTTGATTTTTAGTAATAAAAGACTCCATCAATTAATTATAAATGGTATTTTTCGCGCCGCCTTTGTGAAGAAGCGTGGCTGCAGTGGATTTGCCCTTGAAACCTTCAGAATTGTGACGTCACAATTGCACCCCGCCATTGTGGAAATAGCAAAGATTCCTCGCTGCAACAAGAGTGGCGCTACTGGCGTGACGTCACAATTGTGAAGGTTTCAAGGGCGTAGCCCAAACACTCAGTTTTGACACAACTGATCTTCTGTAAATGAACTGTGCCCATGAGTTCCCACTTTGGGCTTCTCAGTATTATCATTCAATCAACGAATCAGCTTTGCGAAGAGCCGAATTTGTCGTGTAAATAATTTTCTTTCAGGACGAATTCTTTTGGAGTTTGTTTACAGGAAATTATGAACCTAACTAATGTTTCTACTCTAGTCGAATGTTAACAATTGAAGAAATTCGTCCATACCAATAAGAACAACACCGGTAGATTCATTGTATTCGACAAAAGTTCACATACCGGAAAAAAAAACAGATACAGTCTAGAAAAATATTTCATAACAGATTTTTAATGAATTTTAATTGCTTTGCCATCTTGCTAGACATTCTTTCATGTCTAGATTATCCTAGTCAGGAACGTTAGGGGAAGCATTATTCTAGCGCACACACTGCACCAAACACTCCATCCAACAATGGTTGATTTCGAGAATAAATAGCATTGTTTGGAAAATCCAGTATTTAAGAAGTCAGAAATCTCACCCAAAATTGACTCCTCCTCGTACATTCACACCCGCAGAAGCATAATGCATGACTGTTGCTGCCAGACGTAGAAAGCATAGGTTCGAGACTATTGGCGCAGACTTCTTGTTCTCACGCTAGGCTTTCATCATTCGTTGTCCGGTTATTTATGCGGTGGTACTGGCCCTATCAAGTGATGGCCGGGAAAATGTTTCGTCACATAAGAACCTTCCGTCGCTATCGCCATAGCACTGTACAATCCATTGTTGACTGCAGCCATATCCTCCTCTGGTTCCAGTTGCCATATATTTGCAGCCCGAACCAGTGCGTGTGGGTTTCTTAGTTGAGGGTGTGCGGTCAAGTTAACTTGACCATTACCAAACCTTTATAAAAATCGAATTCAACTCAGTATCATAGTAAGCCTCAACCAACCTTCAGTGCAGAGCACTGTTCACTTGACTAGAACCTAAATTATAAAAGCAATTAGATACAATGGTCATCTTCTTGGATACAATAAATTCGCCTAGGTGTAGGGCACTTGAGGTCAAGTATAAAACAATTCATGTTGCTTTTCCATGAGCTCACTGCTCTGCCATAACACAGACTGTAACTTAGAACCAGCGAACATAAAGCAACGTTGCTGTCAAACGCCTTACGCCACGGACAAGTGAGGGTCGAATCACTTGAATTTATATCGACAGTCCTAACCCTACCTGAAACCAGGCTCTGCTACACCGCAACACAGGTTATTTCCGCAAGAATACAGAAGGACAAGGAACCTATGTTGCAAATTAACACAGCCTAGTATGAAGTGGGTTACAACTAAAGGTGCTGAATCGTAACAGATTCAGGAAAAATAGAATTGCAGGAAAAAGGTAGAAGAGAGAATCAAACACATACACGCTTGACTGCAATAGAAGACTATCATGACTGTCATCACTATGTTACAACAGTCATGCTGAATCGTAACAGATTCAGGAAAAATAGAATTGCAGGAAAAAGGTAGAAGAGAGAATCAAACACATACACGCTTGACTGCAATAGAAGACTATCATGACTGTCATCACTATGTTACCACAGTCACCATAATCGTGACCGTTCATTTATACCTTGTCGTAGGCATTATTTATCCAAATTCCTTTGCGTATCAGGTCATTCATCTGCTCATTGCCTGTCATTTTATTTCTCCTGTGTTTCTTTATTTTTTTTTACTTGAGAACATCTTAATGATTCCAAATCTATTTGCGGTGGTGTCTGGTGTCCCTCAGGGCAGTGTGCTTGGCCCGCTGTTGTTCGTTCTCTATACTAGTGACATGTTTTCTTCGCTTGAAAACACGATGATCAATTATGCCGACGATTCA
>LQNS02277718.1:15009237-15030167 GCA_001587735.2 Parhyale hawaiensis
ATATCAGTAATATCCTATATCCGGAATCGAATATCCCAGAATATACTAAACGGGTGCATTTAGTCTTGATATCTTCAAATATTCCAGAATATTCGATTTCGGAAACTAGATATTCCGGCGCTTTGGAGGATGAAGTGAATATTCAGGAATATTCATCGGAGCTTCGTTTGCTCCATGGGAATAGTGGTTTACATGGTTGTCATCTATCAGACTTCCAGAATAACCACTGTTTATCACCAAGATACATATGAACAGTATATCAAGAACTCCATTTGATATAAGCTTTGCAAGACTTTACATATAATAAATAATACAGAAGACCTAACACGTCAATATTCATGAATTTATTGTTGCAACATAGCAAATTGTCAGGGCTGGGTCTACCGAATGCAATTCGGTATTTCTGAAGTACCGGCGGTATTTTCATCTACCGAAATGCCGAATCTTTTCTGAATCTTCTACCGATAACGAATGATATACTGGATGACTTTTTCGGTACTTTTGAATTTCCCGGACTGACAAAAGAAGATTCTCTTTACCCTATGAGACCCACCGTCATACTTGGCAGACATTAGGAAAATCCCATTGATTTTTTTTTTTTCAGTTCAGCTTTTTCACGTTGTATTTCGCTCCATTGAAAAGAAGAGATGCTGCGCTGTGAGAATTGTGCGTAGAGTGTCACAATGTTTCACTCACTCAAGTGTCACGTCCTTCCGAACTTAGTGCAGCGTGAACTGCCAGTGAGTGATCATACACTCCGCATATTTCTGTTAATTTCTTATCGAATCGTGAATATAGACTGCCACAATAATTCATGCACGTGTAAAAACATTTCAGCATTCCTTTGAAGAAAACTTATATTAAAAACTTTGTTTTATAAAGTAATTGGAGTTTCGCCAAAACTTTCACGTGAACAATGAATCCACAAAGATTCTATACTACCTCGCCCACATGCCTCATTGTAGGAGTTGCAGCTAAAGAAACAGCTAGGTGCCGTTGATGATTATGTTGAAGATGCTTCTATTATAATTGAACTAGGTGAGTCTATTATGAAGTTCATTTATCTTGATATATTAATTCATTATTTGACATAAATAACTATAAGCAATGCATTAGCCCATTTTCTGAGGATTCTGGAACATTCTTGCTGTTTTATTCAATCGAAACTAATGTTACCTCTTCTTGTAAAATAATCGTACTCTTAAAGCTTCAATATCGTGTTTACCATTGTTTGCACAGTTCAAATATTACAAAGTTTATTTAATAATTATTAGTACATATAAATAACTATAAGCGATGCATCAGCGCGCTTCTGATGAGTTCTGGAACTTTATTACCGATTGCATCTCCCTAATACTTATATAAGGAGTTTTTTGGAATTTACATGACCGGTGGGTATGTTTCCTCTGTTTTATAAGCAGCTTTCTGGCGTTCTTGCACCTAAGCTAGCAGTGATCTTTCGGCGCCTGATACGGTTAGGAAATTTTCCTACTGTGTTGGCATACTGGGAATATTACTCCCCTTCCCGAGGGTCCAGTGTCGCCCCATGTCGCCAAATACCGGTCCATACGCTGACGCTCATTTTATTCAAGAAATTGGTCGCTTGTACGCTTGGTCGTTTTGCTGAGGTTGTGGATTTGCTGCCTGCTAGTCAGTTTTTGTATAGAACTGGTTTGTGTTGTTGTGACCCCTTGTTGTCGTTGCCACACCATTGACCATTGTCGGAGGCACGCCTTGTACAGTTGGACTTTAGCTCGGCGTTTGACAAGGTCAACCACAGGGGTCTATTACACCAGCTACAGTCGGTTGGTGTGGGTGGTAGGATTCTGTCAATCATTCGTGATTTGTTTTGAGCGAACACAGAGTGTGTCGGTAGAAGGCGTCTTGAGTGCCACAGTCACGGTGGAGTTTGGCGTCCCTCAGAATAGTGTGCTTGGCCTGCTGTTATTCGTTCTGTATACTAGCGACATGTTCTCTTTGCTGGAAAACACGATGATGAACTATGCCGATGATTTCACTTTGAGGGCAGTGATACCTGCTCCCCGCATGCTAACGCTGTCGCCCAGTCTCTGAATAGGAATTTGTCACTCATTAGTGCATAGTGCTCAGCTGGAGTATGAAGCTGAATACTAGTAAAACCAAGTCTATGATTGTCAGTCGACCTCGGACACTTGTCCGCAGCATCCACATCTGGAGATAGATGACACTTTGCTTTAGGGGTCTAGCTCCTTGGAGATTCTTGGTGTTGTCTTTGATGAGAAGCTTACTTTCAGCAGAATATGAGACGACTGGTGCCACGTGCTTCCAGTAAGATTGGGCTCCTGCGTAAGGTAAATTCTGTGTATGGTGACGGTGAGGTTGTCCGCAGATGCTTTTTTGCTGCATGTGTTAGAGTATTGTTCACCGGTCTGGGCTTCAAAAGCTGACAGTCACTTACGTCTGTTGTACCGACTTGTTAATTCGGCCAGTAGGCTGTGCGCAGATAATGATCTGGTGAAGCTGTCCCACAGGAGATGGGGTGGCCGAACTCTCCATGTTTTATAAGGTGTACAATAATGAGAACCATTGGTTGTATTCTTCTGTCCTGATCCTCAAAGTCTCGAAGAGAATTACAAGTGCTGTGGTCGGTCCACACTCTTTCACGTCGGAGAATTTTAGGTGCCGAACTAATCAGCTCGGTCGGTGCTTCGTACCCTGCTCTGTTAGGGTTTGGAACTCATTGCCGGCATCGGTCTTCGGTTGTGTTCGCCTGTAAGCGTTTAAGTCAGCTGTAAATGGCTTTCTGTTGGATTTCCTTTAGCAGCATTTCAGGCTTCCCGGTGTTGCAAAGTGTTTCATTTGGGTCATGCTTGCTGTCCGTGGGGGCCTGGGCCCGATGTTTTAATAATAATACCAAATCAAATACCGAAAAAATACCGAATCGTTGGTTTTTTTTAAAAAAATACCGAAATACGGAACCGAATTACCCGTTTTTTTAAGTACCGAATACCGATGCGACGGTACAGAAAAATACCGAATCCAACTCTGCAAATAGTGAAGCACTAAAGTACAAAGTCCGTAGTGCATATTTGTCTACAATAATGAGTGTACTTCAAGTACTATTACTTTGTTCAAGTTTCAGCAAGTACAATGTCATCAATATTATCAAGTTCAGGAGAATCATCGTCACCTAAAGTGCTTGGGTCCTCAACACATTTTCATGTTCTTGTGGCAGTAGCTCTCCTGACCTTCTTATGCTTAGCTGTCCATCATCTATTTTCAGCCATGCCCACATGGTTGTGGAATGTCAGGTCTGGCTTTGTCAGTACTGTACCACACTAATTATTGATAGTTTTCCCTCTCAATGTGCCTCTTGCATATGGGCAGGTAAAAGGTCGCTTCCCCGCCCCGTATATGCGGGCGCTCCCATGGATTAGTCATCTCGCCGCTCCTTTTTGATGTCTACATCAACAATTTTTCACTGATTAGCGATGTCACCTCCTCATATGGAGACGATTTTACCGTCCTATCTTCCGATACTCAAGTGCTCAAGGCATCAAGGAACTTATCGGTGTATACAGCAACCATTAACGTCTTGGCGCGGGAAAAAGCTCCAACCGTCTCTCACTCAAACCGACATACCACTCTGTTCACTGCAGACTTTCATCGGTCCCAGCTGGACCCTGAAACCAAGATGAATGCTAAAGACATCACACTCAAGCGCAATAGCAAAATTTTGGGCGTTGTGTTTGATGCCTCAAGTTTCCTGCTCACGCGGATTACGTTCACGACAAATGCTTTTTTCTGTTGCAGATCGTCTCCGCGCTTGAAGGCGCAAGATGGGGGACAACAAAAGGAGACCCTATACTTCTGACCTATCGGGCCACCACTACTAGCATCAAACTCTAGCCGGCCCCGGTCTGGTTCCCAACGTCTCAAAAATCGCTGTTAGCAAGCTGCAAGCGGTGTAGACTGAAGTTCTGCGCAGTCACCGGCTCCCACCGTAAGACATCTGTACGTCTCCTCCATCACGAATCCTCGACCCTGTTAGTAGGCGGTAATCTGGGGTTTTTTGTCACAACAGTAACTCCTCGATGCCCAGCGAGAACACCATTCTGCTCATGCTACAATCATAGGAAATTTCGGCCATCGTCGTATATGACATGCACGCCAATCAAAATTTGAAGATGATATTGCCTTCATCCTAAGAGAAGGGATTCTGCGGCCAGCAATATCGTACTGCCTTGAAGTTACTTCATAACTCAGCAGCTGTAGCTGCATCCCCCACAGGTGTTCGGGGCTATCAGTGCCCTCCTCTGAGGAGGAAGCTCTTGTGTTCATATCTTTCCACTGTACCCTCTCTCAGCTGCGTTCTTACAACTGTTCGGTCTTAGCCGACAACACATTCCGAGTGGAATAGATTGATGATCCTTCCTGTCAGCTCTGCTGACATGGCGGGCAGACAGCGAACCACCTTTTCTCATGTCCTAAGTACTCCACTGATCATAAAGCGAGCAGTTTTTGGCTGGACACACTTGAGGCTGCGCGTTTTCCTGTCTCTCTTCCTCTCTTCGACTTTAACCCCGTTGCTTAGGCCCCTTCTTGAGCTTCCTTCCCAAGTCGACGATAGGATGTGCTGACGATGGCAACAAATAACAACAATGTGCATCCTAAGAGCATCTTTGCATGGGGGAGAGGCGGCTGAGACTTTCTACAAGCTCCCCAGTTGTAGTTGGCAGTTCCATGTGTGCCTAACATAGTTCACAGCCAACAATGATGCAAGTGGTTTCTTGCTGATTTGGCTTGGTAGAATGCCGAGTATCATTCTCCTTAGCCTGCATCAATTGGGACTTTTCTGTTGTCACACGGATGCCGTCGTTTGTTGCTCGTGACCATGGGACAGGTCCCAAAGGGTTGCTGAGTACGCGCTCCAAACTAAGGTTGTGATCGAGTGACAGGAGAGTGAGCTCGCCAAGCGCATTTCTTTCTGCAGTCAGTTGCTTTGTTTTATTTGTAGTTCCAGGGATTTTCCCTAATTTTACAAGATTTGTGAAGGTTTTAATGTTCTGTCTTGTTATTGGTGCAATAAAGCTCTTAGTTGTGTCAACTGACCTCCCTTGGATGAATTTTGATCGGGCCTCTTTCCCCCTTTTGCCACAGTTAAGAGAACTTTTTCAATGTCTTTAGTAGCAGTGCACCAGATGAGAGGCAATGCAGACTGTCTTCATCTTCAACTGCAATTGAGTAGATGATGTTTGAAATAGCATGTAAAACTTTGTTGGTAGCACCGATTCACTTTCAGTACATCAAGGTCTTATGAAGAATAACAATTTTTGTACTAAGCACATGATGATAACTGTGCACCTCTCTAATTGTTGCTCTCTAATTGTTGGAAACTAAAGTAAAAGTTCAATATTCTAAATGTGCAGGTGCACAGAGAGTTTTATAATTTCTAATTATGCACACCAAGCTTAAATGCTATATTCAAGGTTTTAGCATACTTAGGAGATTAGAGGTAAAATAATGATATCTGGAAGGTTTAATTATTAATTCTGTGCACCCATGCCGTCGTGTTTATCTTTGCAGAATGAAAAGGGGTCAAAAGGCTATCAAATTGGGGCTCAATCGAATACTTTTGCTACCACAGTAGGCTTACAACTTGAAAACGGTAAGTACCTATTTTAACGTTTTTTTTAGCGGTTTACTGTTCTATATAATATATACCAAGCTTTTGTTTACACAAAAACCCTCAATCACACATTCTGTTGGTTAGGACCTATTAATGTAACTTAGATTCAATTTAGGGGTCAATTTTAATGTGCACAGGCATAGCCCAAATATTTCTCATTTTGGGGAGTACCGATCTTCGAAAGCGCGCCACTGCCACACCCACCAACGGTTTGCTTGCAGACAATCAGATTTGAATAGCTCTAGGTCTATAGTTTTCAAAAATTTACGTCTGCAAAAATCCCCAGATGGGTGAATGATTTCGGTATCTGGCCCACGGCCTAACAGTGTCCCCGCCTGCCACGGCACGAGTTTCTCAAAATAATAATTGTATCCGTGGCTTCGTCACAACGATGAAGAAGCAGATGCAAATCATGCCTACCTGATATATAAAAATTCAGTAATTTGTGCTTCCTGCGTGAGAAATGAGTTCATTAGCCATCATAATTATGTCTGCTTGTAAACTTTAACTGCCCGCATCCTTCTCGAAGGGTGGCACTGCCTACCTTGCCTATCCTGATAGACTGTGGCTGCTATAAACCCATATGAATCACACTACACTTTCTGTGCACGAAACTAAAATCTCTCGATGTAATTTTCATATCTCGCTTTTGCTTTTGAAACTAGAACAAGTGTGAGAAAAACATAGAAGGAAATTACAGAAAATTACTCTGTATTAGAGACCAGCCCCAACTTGAACTGTACTGTAATTCCTTTTTGCTGGATCAGCTTAGACCTGTAACTTACAGAGGCTCGTCCCACCTTGCCTTTGCACAGTAAGTCTTCGAAAATAATCTTTTTGTGCCATCTCTGCTTGTTCCTTCCTTTTCCAAGCTCTTCTTCTTTCTTTACAGACTTGGTGTCTGGTGCATAGTTCCTCTTTTTGCTTGGCATACTACGCCTTCATCTTTTTGCTTTGTATACTACGTGTCCTTTTGCTGGCTTACGACGTGTCCATCTTTTTGCTTGACGTACCAGGTGTTCTTCTGCTTGGCATACTACGTGTCCGTTTTTTGATTGGTGTACTACGCGTCCATATTTTTCATTAGCATACTAGGTGTCCCTTGATGGGCCGGAAGTATATTTAGTTCCTTAAAGTTATTTTTTGCTGTGGAAATCGCTCCTACAGCGATTTTACTGGTTAACTAATGTGATGCTTTGGAATCTTTGGCAAAAAGAGAGATGTTGACAGATTGACAATTATGCTTCCGTTTAAATAGCAGTCAAAATATTTAGTTCTGTGATGTACAACAGGCAATTTGCTACAAACTACTGTTTCGTGCCAAATTAAATAAACATAGCTCTTTGTAGCAATAGTATCGCCTCTAGCGTTGCGCATGCATTCATTGGGTATAAGGTAAAGGTAAAGTCAACTTAGACCACACCCTCACCTGGGAAGCCCACATGCACTGGTTTGTGCTGCACTGGCCCCAGATGAGTAAGTGTAGTCGCAGTCGCCCTCGGGTCACCAAGAACTATGGCGCCAATGTGACAGAAGGAACAAATTACCCGAGACCCCCCACCCCCCTCATCTCTGAGGAAAGCAGTTGTGACTGCATAAAAGGAATAAATAATACCATTACTGACCCAGTAAGGTAATAAATTATCAGCACGTGACACATTGCATTTTAAATGTCATGCCATTGATATGTGTGCTGAAGTGCAAAATTGCACATAATGCACCCTCTATAGTTAAAAGTTATTAGAACAGGACACATCGTGTTATAACTGTAATGCCATGCGTGAGAATGCTGAAAATAATTTGGACTCAACTATTTACTCATGGATGATGTAATTTCACACACGTATCGGAAGCGAGCTGAATTATCAAAGCCCCTTCAACACGTTGTGATCAGCTCAACATAATCCGCTCTTTGTGAGCTTTACCAAACTAATGCCATGTGCAGCTTACAGCCAGCATAGAAAATGTCCCAAAAAATTAAAGGAAAATGTTGCTGTAGGAGCTGAATATCTGACAAGTGGAACACAAGACACTCTGTTCTGGCAGAAGTCCTTGGTGCAAATGGCTGACAGTCAAGCACGAAAGCAGTCACGCAATCCAGTCATTAGGGTGAGTCCCGAATCGGTCACAGTGGAGACGGAGGCCTCACCCTTTGGTTTGTTGGGCAGGCCTGCACGACATCAGCGCTGAGGAGCTTTGCGTCTAACCAGTTTCTTTGTTCCTGGGCTTGCGAAGCTCCCAAGGCTTTGCTACTGAGGCACTTCATGTCTCTCTCTTTGGCATACTTAATCAAAGCCGCGCTATGCAAGATAACACGAGAGCTTCACAATAACATCATGACGTGCAGAAGAGTTGCCGATGTGAAGTCTAGTCGTTATTGATACTCTGTGTGGGCTTCACGCCTACAGCAATGCCGAAGGGCTTCAGATCTGACGTTTTGTGATTCTTGTTAGCTTACAAGAGCTTCACAACAACGCTGTAAAAATTCTTCAGATCTCGACTGTTTTTATGCCTCTAATTTTTTCCAAACGTCCAGACATGGATTCTCGGAAATTGCGACCTCAATTTCAAGCATGCCTTTCATTTTACGAACGCTTCACAACATAGTTACAGAAAAGTTTCAGTCCTCTCACCGTATCCGAATCCTTCTCCCTGTAAATTTTTTTATAAGACATGCTACGTAATGAGTTTCATCTTCCTAGTTTCGTTTGCGTTTATGATAGCTACAACTAGACTCATTCACTGGAAGCTTGTCCACCAAAATGAACTGGGACAGCACCTTTTCTTACTCGCAAATATCGCCCAACGGGTTGTTTCTTCACTAGCTTGCTAACGGACAGTTACAAGAAAGCTTAACTTTGCGTGGCGGACGGGTTTATAGCTAAAAATCTTTAAAAAATCTCTAAATTATTGTTCTACTCGTTTAGGCCTTTTCTTTGCTAGTTATTTGGGTTTAATAGATGTCCCTGCCGACAACTACTGTCATCCAAAACCATTTGGGAACAAAACGGCAGTTAGACATAAGTCGGCGCTTGCCGTTAGCGGGTCTATTATATCTATAAGACAGATCAAAAATAGCTTAGACACGTAGTGCGATGATCATTGAATATTGTGACGCCAAAATGACCAACACAAATTGGCTAAACGTAATCTTGCAATTACCATTAGCCAGTGCTCATCTATCCGCGCGTCTTTCCAATAAATGAATTTCTTGCATCTTCATTTTTTTGTGTTTGAAGTCGCTATATTGACAGGGAAAGATTTTACGAAATTTTATCATTTTACCACCTGGCCTACTTGGAAGAAGTGGACAGGCAATTACCGTGAGGTCAATGATCAGGAAAATAGAACTTGAGCAACGACGTTAGATCACAAAAGGCACACAAACTGTCAGCTTTGCATGCAAAACTATAAAAAATCACAAATAACATTTCAGAAACATGGAATGAAAAGAGCATTTACATCGAACAAACAGTTTTCATACAAGCAAATTAAATTCGCTAAACACTTGTACGCTTTAACCTAACGTACCTAACGTTAAATTCTATAGCTACTTTGGCCCCATCATGTGTATGTGCTCGTGTGTTTATTCACCAGAAAGATGAAATTAGTGTGCCGATGCAAGGTGCGTTCCATAAGTATTACCAACTTTTTCCTTGCGGCACGATACGCTGCAGCGCGTGCAAAGTTGCTGGGCTATGTTGAAGGGAAGGAGATGTTAGCTTCAAAGTGCGCCAAGTTTCAAGCGTTCTCCTGCCCCCAACTAACGGGGAGTTAGGTGTGTTTCCATGAACCCCGTTTTGAGGTTACGTAACACGGTACAATGGTTCGTGACTTGGCTCAACGTCACGATATCAGAAGTTCGAGTTAACTTGAGAAGTCCGCTACTGAAACTTTCCGTTAATTCAGCAGGTTTTGAGAGTGCCTGTCAAAGTCGCAATTATTAAGATGACACAAGTCGTCCAAGGAGGCACGAGACGAGGTCGTGGACGAATCCCTCACTGGACGTCCACAGTAAAGGCACAGCGCCATTGTTGCCCACGATTTCGGTGCCAGAACCCACACCCTATTGCTTTCCCAGCCTCACTACAGTCATGACCTGGCTTCACCAGAGTTTTTATCACCCGGCCGTGAACGTGGTCAGAGAGGTGATAATATCGTCCTTGAAGACTTAAGTATATATATATATATGTCTGTCCAACCAATAAGTGGTCGAAGGAGTTGAACAATGTTCATATATTTTAAGGGAGTTTGGTGGATTGACAGTAGTGTATAAGGCGACGAGATGGACAAATTGTGGTCGACTGCAGCCGTTCCTGGCCGTCGCCTACTTCCAGTTTCCCAGGCCGAGCCCACTTCCGGTTTGCGCCTCCCCCCCCCCTGACCCCCGCTACACCGGAAGTGCATTGGCCGCTCTAAACCGGAAGCCCACGGACGAGGGTAGGGTACGGCTGCAGTCGACTACAATTTGTCCATCTCGTCGCCTTATACACTACTATTGACCCATGCCAAAAAATAGACCTTGCTAGCCATAAACCATGACGGCGTTGAATTTTCCTCCATCGGGTCGAATTTTTCTTCACCGCAGCAGATCGTCTAACGACACAAAGCCTCCCATTTTTCCTATTCTATTATATAGAGATATTCACGAGGCGGTCAGCGTGGCTCTAGCCTTGTTGGACACAGCATGCCTATGAGAAACTAGGATAAGCTGGCAATAAAAAATGACCCTTGAATTTGCCCCACCGCTGGTAATGGTCTTACGCCAAGAGGCGTTCTACGTTATTTTCTCCTCGCTTAAAAGGAGGCCTGAAAATGGAATATTGAGACACGATTGGAAACATCAATACTTGTGTTCCATCGGCTCCAGAAGGCATTCCGGTGAAGGCCTTCTTGGATGCCTGCTAGGACTAGAAACTCCACTTCCTAACGTGTATTGGCGCAGGAGGGCGCTGTTCTGAAAAATTTCACTAATTGCGCTAATATGTTCAGTAATTTTTTATTTTGTCGCATTACTTATGGAACACACCTTGCATGCCTGATCGAAATGCAAGACGTTTGATAACAATTCTTTAGTTCACGTTCGGTCTTTGTCAGCACAGAGAACATCTTCAGTCTGTTGCTAGCGGCTTTTTTTTACAAGTAGTGGGAACACTTTGATGTCGAGTCACTGCGCATCTCTGTTTGACGCCTCACTTTGGAGCACAAGGTGGAGTTTGTAAAATAGCTCTGAGGAAAGGGAAGTTCTGCTTTGAATTTAGCCTCCTCGTATTATTCTGAGAATCTTGCCGTCCGCTGAGATAGTGCAGCCATCTCGGTGCTGTTTGAGGCAGTTCCCCTACAGTTTCATTCATTTATTTTCGGACAACGTCAACGTGGAATTGTTCACATCATCTTTTCTAAAATAATTCTAATACAGGCAGTCCCCGAATATGTCATGGATCAGCTCATCAAAATGAGAACACATATCAAGGTGAAGATGATAGTAAAATTTATTAAATTCTGCCCGCATCATTCCCTGCAATGTAGCAGCAAGAAATCGGAAGCTTTTGAGGAAAGACTGGAACTACTACAGTATATTATTAATAGTAATTCACTAGGTAAAAAATAAACACTTTGAGTTAAAGTTTAACTTACAGTTTATCACCGACAATAGTTATCTCAATTGCGTACAGTAAACTTTAAAATATTACTGCAAATGGAACTTGAGAGAAAGTAATACCTATCTATCTATATTATCTAAATGTCTGTGAACCGGTCTTGCTTGTTTGTGTCTTGTTTATTTATTTTTGTCTTGTTTATTTGTGTCTTGTTTGACATATGTTCTTCACTTATACACGAAAAGAAATTCGAGGCAATGGGGGGGGGGCAGTCGCATTCTTTCCATGGGTTAGCTCTTTAATTCGATTGTACTGTATCTGGGATAGGTATGGAAGTTAAACTGAGCTGGGCCTCAAAAACGGGAATGATCAATTTATCAGTTCCACGGGCAATACAACTGAAATCCGTAACATAAAATAATTTGACTTTGCTTACAACCTGCGTGTTGAATATTCGTTAGAGAAGCAAAGAATCTGTTGATAATGAACCGAACTGGCCGCTCCTTGACGGGCAGAAGAGCCTGCTCACACATGCAGCGCTTTACTTCCCAGCACACAAGAGGCTATATATATATATATACCGTTCAATAACACAGTTCGAACTGGTTCATAAATTTTAACAAATGTGCCTGCAAGTTAAGTTCTCTCCCTCTCTTTGTAGCCTTAAACGTTTTGAATTTCATGAAGGCTTTCAAGCGTCCTGAGTCTCAGTAGTGCTTTTACTGCCCTGAAAATTGCAATCTCATTTTGCGCGATGGCAGCATCTAATATAAATGGTGCCTTTGCGGCGCTCGCTCCTATATGGAATATAACTGAAACCAGCCTGCTTACACATTAGAAAATAAACGCTTTGCGCTGCAGGCCTACTTTTATTTCGAACAAATTGTGAGAAAATGTGCTAACTAATTACTGAGCCATTTTCTTTGCTTTTAGGATGACTTTTCAAAATCATACACCAATTGTTGCGCAATTTTCTTGAGATCCGCTTATAACTTTTTGAGTTATACTGCTAGCAAACGTTATGACAAACATGAGTCAAGTAACTTTGTGTTGAAAAGTAGTCAACTGTACACGCGTCGAAACTAAGTTTAAAGTAACAAACTATCATGTATATTGTTTTACCCCTTTACCGATCAAGTGACCATATGTGGTCGTTTGAACTTAGTTCAATAAAGCTATTAACTTGGACGTCTTTGTCATCCGTCAACTAATGAGATAAACTCCACATCACGTTCTTCCGACCTCTTAACGGACTATGGACTAAAGCCCTAGTTACAAATTTACTAAAAAGTTTGAATTTTTCCGCTAGATATTTTGTGCTATCATATAGCGATGATTGTAGCATTAGAATTGCCGATGTAGGTATGGGTATTAAAATGCTTTTATTTTAAATTAGACGTGTTTTCCCGTCCTTCATTGTAGCTCATCCCTGGTGTTCATGAGTTTTAGTCTATCAGCTGAGGGAGTAATAAGCATATGAATGAAGAAGTTGTCAACTAGAGCACTCTGAGAGCGCATACCTCCGCCAAGCGAGGCAACGGTAGCAATAAAATTCAAATTGGCTCTGAAACCATAATTTTTGTATAAATTCCAAAATGTAATCATTTGTGCCTTTTGATAGTAATAACAGCTTGCGCAATTTTGTTGAAGATCCGTTTATAACTTTTTGAGTTATACTGCTAGCAAACGTTATAACAAACATGAGGCAAAAATACAAACGAACCAACCAATCTGAACCAAAATTTAATCATTTATGTCATTTAACATTACTAACAACCCCTATGAATTTCATAAAGATCAATTCATTATTTTTTGAGTTATTGTGCTAACAAGCATAAAATTAAAAACAGCGACAAACGAACGAACGAACGAACGAAGAAACGGATCATTACCAAAATTTGGTCATTTACTCTTTGTTATATACCTAACAACTCATGTTAATTTTATCAACATCCATTCATACCTTTTTGCGTTATGATATTGAAAAAAATGAGGGAGACAAACAAACGAACAGATGGACATAGCTTCACCAAAAGTTAATCATCTGTTCCTTCTGACATACTTAACAATCCCTGTAAATTTCATCCAAATCGGTTCATAACTTTTTGAGTTATCTTGGTGACAGACAGACAAACAAACAAAGAGACGGACAGACAAATGCGACGAAAACATAACCTCCTTGGCTGAGGTAATTCTTCTTGAAGGCCCTTGCCCTTTATTCCATCATATACTTTTACCGCAAACCGAGATAGAACTACGATGGTGATGGAGTGAAACTCCCTATGCAGAGACTGCCAAAGCAGAGAAAGCTCGTGAAAGGGAAACCTCCGAAATTGAGAAAATCCATAGAAGTGGACTGCATCCAGCGCTGTCTGTCGCGAATTGTACAACTAACTGACGTCTTGTTGAGTGACCAGCAAAGATGTGTTGGTTGTTAAACCTAATCTAAAACGGGTATTAGTGTATTCGGCAGTACAACTTCACGATTTCAAATGGTTTTCCTTAATGTAAAACTTCTCATTTCGAAATTCGATCCCTCGCGAAACATCTCTCAACAATATGCTTCGTCTAAGTTTTCAGAGTGTCACTTATTTCACCCAGGACGTGTTCGATTGGGCGCCACGAGGCTCCGCTTGTCTGAAGTTCCAGTCAAAAGCGTTGGTTTTGCTGCTTTGAATCGCGTTGCACGTGTCAAAAGCATCGCGATTACGTTGAGCTGGCTGAACACTCCATTTCACGGAGCAACATTAGATGTCGGGTAAGCGATAAAGGGTCAATGCCTGAAAGTCAATTCAGCAAGTGGAAGCCATGAATCGCGCCTGAATGCAGTTTCGAACAAGTCAAGCCTCAAAGGCTTGATTTGGGCGCCCAAACGAGCACGCCCTAAGTTACAGTAGTCAATTTCTTCCAATGCGGTTCCACCGGAATTTTTAATTATGGTGCAGATATCCTCTTGCTACGAAAAAGCAATTAGTTGAATGAAGTATTTTTCTTAAACAAGCGTCAGCTGTTGTAATTTAGAAATGTGCGTTACAGCTCCACTCACAATGGTTGCGCAAATTACTGTCTCGTCCTGCAGCCTATAACATTTCACTCTTTCTCCCTCCCGCGCCGTCAGCCCGGCAGTGGATTTAAGTCTCGCGACATCAGAGTGCCATTCACTGTACTTTTTCGGGGCAGACAGCAATTTCGCCCACAAAAATCGCATTCAGAAGAAAAGAGAAAGAAAAACTATCTTGAGGCATGCAGCACGGAGAGAAGACGGGAGACGAGCGAGTTGTTTTTTTTTTTCTGCATTTTTCATGCGACATTGTTCTGCACTTACCGGACGAATGAGCACGGCTTTGTGTATGGGTTTCCCTGCATGGGTATGTAGGCGAGGAACCTTAATACTTGGCTCGCTCTGCTGGCTCTTCAGCATCTTCCACCGCTCGAAATTTTTCCGTTCCAGAAGGCTTACAGCAATATATATTTTTTGTTAACTACGAATGCAACTACTGTACTTATTATCAACCGCGAGCGAAGCGGCGATACCATTTCGGGATTAATGTCTCTTGATCTTTCTGTTTGTTTGTCTGTCCACCCAAAAGAGGCAGAAAGAGCTGAGCCAGCATCACAATCTTTTTCAGATAGGCAGGTGGGTTCACCTAAATACGAAAAATGCAACAAATTTTTCGTTAAGTTGGCTATCAAATATGACTGCGTTGAATTTTTGACTCCTGACTCAGTACTTTTCGCTGGTGATGGTCTTACGCCACGAGGTGTGCTAGTATTCTACTTGTAAATATTCTGTGACCATAGATAGGCAGCGCGTCACACTTCAGCCCGAGCAAGTTTCGTTTGACTTCTTCCCGTTTTAGATGAATACATTTTTTTTTTCTTCATGTCAAATCTTACGCCTAAATATCCGGCTGCCAGGTACCAGGGAGAGTAGCTTTGCGTGAGCAGCGTTAAGAACGACATTTAGGAAGCCTGATTTAAGGGGCGGTATTCTAAAACGGCGCTTCAGGAGAGGGAATGTCCGGTTAGGTTTGCATGTTGTGAGAGGCATTGAGAATACGGAAGTGGAAAAGACAAGCTGCATTGAGAGACGAGGGTGTGTAGATGAACAAATAGTTAAATTATATATATAATATTACATACATCAATGTATCTTCGGTGAAATGTAAATTATAGTATACACAAATTTTTTATCATTCCGGTAATCAGACATTTTACTGTGGTTCAACTATTGCTTCGTATGGTTGTTACCATTTTCAAACTTAAAAAGTAAAAAATATTCGATCAAAGCAATATCTTGTTAGAAATACAATACGCTACGTGAAATTGTCTGATACCCATCAATTTTGATACATTATGTGTAATCTGGAGCATAATAAAGTTCAATGTGCATTCATCTGTTTATTTATATATGTGCTAGTGTGCCAGGCGTCAAAAATGACGGTGAACGATTCGTGGTGACGCGATGTATTGCAATAGTATTATTGTATGATTACCTTCCTATGGGGAGAAATCAAAACTGCCATGAAAGTGAGTGCCTCTGGCACCCGGCAACTGTAACGAACGAACACACATTAATCTCACCGATGGAAGTGACGAGGGAGATACAAATACTCTGATGTACTAATATGCGATTGGTGCATACGGCGACTGGCAGCAGCCGCACCGGAAACTTGAGCTTCGCTGACGAGGTTCCTGGTTCCCTCCTTTCTATTAAACCTCCTTGGGCAGTCTAGTAATTTATGTTGTTTCTCGAATAGCTACTTTTCGAGCTACTTTACTTTCAGAAGCCCGCACCGCTTAGAAAAGTAACTGCGTACAATTTGATATCCTTTTAAGCGTAGTATAGAAGAGACTCAAGCTTGGAGCTTTCGTTCCCGTCATTCATAATAGGGGTGTGCCGCTACCAAGGTTTTTGCCGATACAGATTCCAATTCCTATTTGCCCTTAGTTGCCGATACCGATGCCGATTCTCAATTAGGTGCCGATACCGATTTCACCTCTTAACAGTTGTTGCTATGAAATAACGATGAACTCCCCTACGGGGGCATGGGATGTGGCCTGGGGCCATAAGTTGGTTCGGTTAGTTAGGTTCAGCTGTCCAATGTTTTAGAGAACAGCGACTCCAGGGAGATTTTGTAGGTTATACAGTACGTTACCTTTGATTATGTAAATGCAATTTTTTTGCTTATTTTTCAAGATAAGCGTCAAACAATCAAAATACTAATAGTAAGTTAGTGCACAGGTATGTTGTGCATTAGAGGAAAATAAAACGGAACCATTTCCCACGTTTTGGCAACATTTACTTCTCGCACGGGGTTCTGCTGTTACGCCAGATAATGCAACATCACTCTCTAGTCAACATGGGCCAAAAATGCTGTCTAACCAGTGAAGAAAAGACCAAAGTGACCTCGTTATTGGCTTCTGGTAAGACTACAGTCGAAGTCTCCAATGAATTCCAGCGTGATCAACGAACATTGAGGCTTATGCAATTGAAGGTAAAGTCAACCGGACAACTCCGGGTAGAGCCTATACAAGGAAATTGACTGCTCGGGATATGCGAAATTTGAAGGATTCTATGGCTAGAAAACAACTTTCTACAACTAAGGCAAAATTTGAAGACAATAGAGCCCCAATACTAAGCAGAAACACAAGATGTGAGGTCCTGAAGAAGCTAGGGAAAGTGAAAAAGGCAATTAAACGACCACTCCTATCAAAAACTTATAAAGAAAATAGGGTCAAATGAGCTGAAGAGAACATGAAAACCGAGTTCTCCAATGTCATATTTACTGACGAATGCAGAGCCACTCTTGATGGTCAAGATAGATGGGCATCTGGATGGGTCCTCCATGACCGACCTCAACAGACACGGCTTAAGCGTAACAAGTTGGTGGAGTTGTAATGTTTTGCGCCGGGATAGTAGGTGACACCCTTATTGGTCCATTTGAAGTGGCAGAAGGAGTTAAACTGAATGCAGAAAGGAACTACCAGTTTCTTGAAGCCAACTTTATTCCATGGCTTGATGACCAGACTATCGCAAGCAGATTCAAATTGGTATTTCAGTACGAAAGCGCTCCCTCACACCGAGCTCGGTACAATGCTAACTGGCTTGCGAATGGAGGATTTAAATCAAAAACGATTATGACCTGGCCAGCGTATAGCCTCATTTAAATCCCATTGAGAACCTCTAGGCAATGGTCAAAAGGAAGGTCTATGAAGGTGGTCGGCAGTTTTCGAGCAAAATAAGCCTGTGGAATGCAGTAAAAATAGCTGCAGATTCTATTCCACCATCTGAAATATCAAACCTGACAAAGTCTGTTGAAAAATAGAGGTTGCCATGAAAACAAAAGAAAAGTTTTGAAAACCGGGATGCCCCCTCGACCTGTGTTGTATCTGGTGACCAGTGCAGGTCAATTTGCCCAAAGAGTCGGCAAAAGGTAAAAACAGTGCCGATACCGATGCAGATTCCAGGCCCCCTAAAAGTGCCGATTCTTACCGACGCCGGCACCCCTAAAAGTGCCGATTCTTGCCGATACCGATGCCGATTAATCGGCACACCCCTAATTCATAATCCATTTTCGTTATGTTTTCCTTAGCTGAATTTCTTCGTTCTATAGATGAAACTTCACGAAAATTTCGCTTCGAAAACTCATGATGATACGAGTACAATTTTCATTACTGTAATGGAGAATCAAGCCTACACGTATGAGGCACATTTTCCAGCAAAACCCATACCATAAGCAAGGACAATAAAAGTCTTCATTACGAAATTATTGCTGCCGCCTTTGACGGCTGGGTACTCTATATTGTAGCCAAGATATGCTAACGATCGCTTGAAGTGTATTGAAACTTATGAAAATAAACTTACGGAATTCTAAAATAAAGTAATATGGTAAGATGAAACGGAAAAAATTTGTTTAGATCACGGAGAAGGCTTAAAGGAAAACAGGAATTAATACGCTTGCCAACAATCCGAAAACCATTTGTACTGTGACATCCGTATCTGTTCCAAGAGTATAATAATCCGAAGATACAGCCATGGCGGCTCAAAAGTGGCTTATAGACAGCAAAATCAATGTCATGGCCAACTTAGTCTCCCGACGACAATCCAATTGAAAATCTATAGAAATATTCAAATGCAAATCAATCCAATTGAGGAATCTGTAATATATTAAACAAGTATAAGAGTTCTGCGTGAAAGAATAGGCCGAGATTCCCGTTTCTCATTGTGGAAGACTGTTAAGCGTGATGGAAGATTGCAATACCGTACGTAATACAGACCAACATCTGTATATGAGTTTGTTTATTTATGCTCTTTCTGTCTTTTATCTACTTTTCTATCACGCGTGAAGAACACATGCATATATTAGGCCAGGCTGGAGATAGTGGTCACCCTGTCACACTCTGTTGAACCGATAGGCAAAAATTAGATTTCTCCCTGTTACAGAAACTGATGGTGGTAAAAGTAAAGAAACCTCAAAATTAAATTCACTGTGTTGCCTTGCCTACTTGAATACCTAGCACAACAATATATATCTATGCACTGTTTTCTTGGTGCTCCTATGGATCCAATTTTTCACTTACCCTTCTCATCTAAACTTTATTAGCTTTGACTTCACGATGCTTAAACTTAGTAGATGATCAACGAAGCATAGGATGAGACATTCTTCAGAGTACAGTAGAACTACGAAGACGAGCGAAGAACACAGGGGCTTCGTTGCAGCAATTATCTTGCTCATACTATGCGTTTCCCTTTGACCAAACAGCTACACTCAGGAGAGAATAAATTTCGACTGAAGTTTTATCGCTGCCAATCAGTGATGCACAGCTGAAATTTAAAGTTTGAGCGATGCTTGACTGTGCTAAAAAAAGCTTTCTGCATGTCGCCGAAAGGAAGGTATGATTGTGTTGCTCAGCAAAATAGAAGACACACTACTCTTATGAGAGTTTGTGGTGAGTGACTGTTGTAGGGCATTCTCCATAAACAAATTTGTAACAAAAATGCGATCAATAAGGAAGTATTAATGCAAAATCTTTGCTGTCATTTTTTTACAGTACTATTGACCCGAGCCGTCATTATAAATGATGGCAGAAAATTAGTATCTCACGAAAACTCCAGTTGTCTCTTGATCTTTTTACTTCTAAAGGGGCTTCTTAAATGAAAATTCAGCATTCTACCTCAAAAGTAGGATATATATTACATGGCGCAGTCAAGTGCCATCTCTCGTAACAACTTTGAACATGTCCAAACACTATCAGGCATGCACGCGAGCTCAGGCCCTCTGCTAGAACTCCGGAGTGCGACCCCTGTATCCAAGATACCGTCTTCGGCACTTAAATTTCTTTCTATATTATTCTCATAGAGTGTGACAGGAAATATATAGATATATTTATAAATAAATAAAAACACGACGTGAATTATTATATAGTACTGACTGATAACCTCAGTTGTACCAAGCCTAAGTAGGTAGAAATAGTCTGCGTTTAACACGTTGCCTATATTAGCATTTGTATATGTAGGTATACCAATACCATGTTCATCAAAAATACACGTGTTGGTTGATATGCATACCAACTTCTAGGGAACGTGCTAGGGAGGAAAAATCGTTTACTTGTATATCGTATCATTTCAAATAAAAATAACATAGGGCCCGCTATCTGAGTTTCACTTTAATTGTAGGTGAACTTTGCTAAAAGTTGTTCAAACTCATCGTCACCGACACACGTAGGCATCTGAAGCTGGCTGCAAAGGTCGCCTTAATGAAACTGTAGCACTTCCCATCAGTTATAAAAGATATAAAGACTTGAGTTTTTACTGAGAGCTTCGGTAATCAAATCTCCAAGAGAAAACACTCTTTGGAACGTGTCGAATCGCATCTTTTTGTGGCCAAGTGTCGTTGGACAACTAAATCATATGCCAATTTCGCAGGCGGTGAAACCTGTGCCCGCCACTGCTGAATATTCTGCTTTGGTGTTACGGCATCTCAATGAAAGAAAGGACAGGACAAGCTATTCGCATGCACATATTTTGTGCTAGGAGCTATAAAAATTGTTTACAAATCCACCCGACATGTTCTGGCACGCAATCGCGCTCACAGCACTGGAAACTATGCATCTTGATTGTTAACCCTATTTGAACCAGATTGTGTTACTTTGGCACAAGGGTTCTATATCCTATTCTATGTTACTGTAGCCCCTAGCTAGGTCTTCGCGACGTCGATTTGTCTCTCGTGCTCACTTTGCATTCTTGCCTTCTTTCAAACTCCTGCTGATCTAAATTTCATCTTGTCTTCCTCTTCTTACCCGACTGCCGTTCCCAGAAGCGTTGATCCTGTGTGAAAACTCCCTCGTTCTTGGGTTCCACGTGTCCATCGTCATGCTATGTCACTTCTTTCTTCCTCTGAGATATCGTCTTTGTTGCGGAAACGGAGACTTAATCTTCTTAACATAATAATAACTAGAGCACTCTGAGAGCGCATACCTCCGCCATGTGAGGCAACGGTAGCAAAAAATTGAAATTGGTTCTGAAACCATAATTGTCTTTGTATCAACTCCAAAATCTAATCATTTGTGCCTTTTTATATTAATAACAGCTTGTTCAACTTTCTTGAAGATCCGTTCATTGCTTTTTGAGTAATAGTGTTAACAAACGTTATGACAAA
>LQNS02277718.1:15057941-15081435 GCA_001587735.2 Parhyale hawaiensis
CCATAAAGACACGGCACAAGCCTCATAGGCATCATTCACAACAGTTAAGTCTGGTAATAGCGATGACTGGAAACAACTCCTCACCAGAACACTTACCCCACCACCCCTTGCACCCCTACGCACAGAATGAAAACCTACATAACCTGAGAGCTCAGGGAAAGTACTGGGCTCATGTAACCACGTTTCACTTAGTACAATTATCAGTTTGGTTCTCATATTGGATTAGATAGGCGGCTGTAGAAGGACCAACAGGCCAATTCCCAGAGAGATACCGGGAATTACGCCCCCCCCCCTCTATGAGCTATTGTCCTTTTGCTAGTATCATATAGATGACTGAAGAAAAAAGTAGAGAAAAGGGGAAGAATCTCAGCCAAAGAGACAATCATTCATACAAACAGGCATGACTTATAGCCGCTGATTTGCGGAGCTTAAAGACGTCTAGCTTAGTTGGGGTGGAAATGAGAAAATTATGGATTAAGGTGGCCTCTGAAGCTTTGGCCGTTAAGAGCTTGTGACCCTTGGAGGTGTTCTTAGCTGTGGATGATGTCTCTCCCAATATTTGTCAAGACGATTTTCAAACGCATTGACTATAGGTTATGAGATGCAACGACCCAAAGGGGACCCTGCAAGCTATCTTTGCCTTAGCTAGAGCTTCGGGACGTATTTCCTTTGTGTTTCCTTTACTTCCTGCGTCTGTTTTACTCATACTGCTGTTACATTTCTCTCTTCTTCTTCTTGTTCTTACCCGACTTGCTGTTCCCATGCACGTTGATCCAGCGTGGGAGCCCACTTGTTCATGGGTTCTACGTTTCTTTGAAATGTTGCACTTCTACTTCTGTGAGATATCCTCTGTACTGGAAATGAATGTTTAAATTATCGTACTCAAAATAACATATAACAAAATTTTCACAGTATTAATGTAGGCTTTAGTTGAAACTGAAATCCATCAGTTTACTATTGCTGCCCTTGTAGTAATTGAGCATAAAATTAACTAGAACGGCTCGTAGCTAAGACCATCACCCGCGGGAGCAGGAAAATTTCAACGCCGTCATTTTCGATGGCAGCTTACTCTAACGGTTTTTTTTTGTATTTTTTGTATTACGTCAACCCACCTGACTGCCTGAAAAAGGAATGTGATAATGGTTTAACTCCTTCTGCCTTTTCATTCATTGTCAGGAGTTACGAATTCAACGCCGTCATTTTTTATTTAGAGCTTACTCTAGAGTTTTGGCATTTTTCACATCTAGGTCAACCCACCCAACTCCCTGTAAAACAAATTATGGATATTGCTCAACTCCTTCTCCCTCTTTTTGGGTGGACAGACAATATATATATATATATATATATATTTATATATATACTTAATTCTTTATCGAAAACATCAAACTTTTTGAGTTGTACTGCTAACAAACGTTTCGACAAACATGAGTTAAGTATACAAATGAACTAACCGGTCTGCACCAAAATTCAATAATTTGTGTTTTACAACATTAGTAACAACTCCTGTAAAAATCATAAATATCCATTAATAATTTTTTGAGTTATTGGGCTAACAAGCATAAAACTAAAAAAAAAACAGTGACAAACGAACGAACAACCGGATCATTACCAAAATTTGGTCATTTAATCTTTGTTATATACCTAACAACTCACGTTAATTTCATAAAAATCTATCCATAACTTTTTGAGTTATGGCATTGAGAAAAATGAGGCAGACAAGCAAACAAACGGACGTACATATATATCTTCACCAAAAGTTAATCATCTGTTCCTCCTACATACCTGTAAATTTCATCCAAATCAGTTCATAACTTTTTGAGTTATCTTGGTGACAGACAAACATGACGAAAACATAACCTCCTTGGCGGAGGTAAATATTTCCATTAGCTTGTCATACATAGGACAGCAGGGCATTATGAGTTAAAGGAGGGTTAAGCTTCAAATTTTTCACGTTCTGTAGGTAAGGAGGCTGGGAAACTCCTTTGTCGGCATAAAATATTCGAGTACTGAAGTAATGTAAAAGATAATCTGACAATTTTTATTATTAAATCAATAAATCTTGGAAGAACCAGTAGCTGTTCATTTTGCGGCTACTCGATCATTGAGTAATGCTTTCATACGTGTGTAGGTCCTATTAAACCATAACAAAACTATATTGAGTTTGGGTTCCAGCCATGGTGATACATGATGTGAAAACAGTGAAAAAAATAAAACTCTGCTTGATTTTCTACTGCGGTTTTCCTTAACAATCTTTTCTGGAATAAAGTTTCTTTTAATGTTCAACCGTTTTCGATATTTGATTTTGTTAATTTAATTTTAATTTAAATTTTGTTCCAAGTAATTTTTAGCCACAGGTTACGCGGGTAAAAAAAAGAACCAAATTAACTACTGTGAACATGAAGTAATGGATGTATGCAGGAATTTTTCCTATAAATTTCATACCTTAGTTAATTTTTGTGATCAAGTGCAGGAAAATGAAATGAGCCTCGCGTTGTAAGTGAAGGTGCTCTCTAGCACTAATATTATTGCTAAACTGAATACCATGCGAGTTAAGAGACACCTTCAGAAACAATATTATATAATGGCAACCGCGCATGCAAGCTTGCTTCTGATAGAGCTTGTAATTCATCTCCGGCAATTTGAAGGATAATTTCGCAAATGCAATAACCTTGTCAGTTTGCCTGCGAAGTCAGTGTTAACAGTTTGGCTGTTACTATCCATGTGCACTTGGCTATCTTGTTCATTTCTTCTACTGTGATTAACAGTTTTAGGGCTATCTTATTTTTACACCCTTGGAAACGATGTTTAGCTTCAAATTATATATTTTTGAAATAGAAACGCAAAGTACAACAACAACAAGGGTAAGCTCCCATCAGCATGCCTAGGAATAATATTAAGAGAACTCCATGTATCGAGCCCAGTCGCTATCTCCTCCCATGTTTCGCAACTTCGGTGAAAAAGTTCCACTAGTTTGTATACTTCTCTTGAGCCTTGATTTCTAACTCCGATATGCGAATTTCCTGTGAGCTGATATCGCCCTTGCCTACAGGAACTTTGAGTCATCCTAGTTGAGACTAGAATCATAAGTCAGTAAATCAGAGAGCACATAGCCTACTCTCAATGGACACAAGACTGGTAGAAACCCAAGGCACAATGCCAGTGAGAGCGATTGGGCAAGTTGAGTGCCTCAGACAACTCTGCCCAAATGACTCTTAATGGACTTTCTTCGGATCTTGTTAGTCAGTGCGACAGCCTTGAATTTGACTTGATTCCAAGCTGCATTGAAGAGGAAGAATGAATTTCTTGTCAGCAGAAGCTCATAGAAAGTTATTTAAACTTTGGATTGGTGCGCAGTGCGGCAGAGAGAAAGAAGGTGGAAATCTTGTCTTGCCATGTTGAAAGTCAATAACTTGGTGATTCGATCGATAATATAAATTCCAGTTTTTTCATATATACAGTATTTGAATCCTTATTAGAGTTTAATGTTTTCAAAAAATAAAGGTTATTCATTGTGAGCTTTTAAAATTTGAAATTTGTGGAACTACAGGTATGGCTATAATAAAATAATTTACTCATTTTTTTTATTCAGTTTATGTAGAATGCTGAGTGAAACTGTTGCCTGCACTGAGTTGTGCGTGTGTCGCCGTTATCATTTGAAACACTACTCATGAAAATCCGCTGTTAATCGGACCATATACAGTATATTGTAAAAAATAACCAAGTTAACTACTGTGACTATCATCGTCATGATAGGTTCTCAAATAAAAACTGTACAACAGATCTAGTAATTATGATGAAAGCTCTCATTATGTACTCCAATTTTTTTCTTTTTTCTGGAATTCTTCCTTCTATATTAGTAGTCATCTTGCAAGAAGGATTGCAAACAGTGTTTCACTGGATGTACATAGAAGAGTGGTATCTTTACCGTTCATGTTCTTCTCCAACATTCATGCTGCATTTAAGCAAATGACGAATCTGTGATTGCCAGTATCCAGATAACTAATTTGCTACGCCTTTAGAAGGAGTTACTACAGAATGTACTTTAATGAAACTGAGGAAAGTCTCTTTGCTAATGCTAACCATTTTTAAACGGAATGACCCAGATTCTACGATCAAAAAGGTACCAGAAAAGCCATCTGGCTAAGCATTGCAGAAAGCCAGAAGATACCAACTATAATGATCTCCACGCTCTACACACACACACACACACACACACCCAAGGCGCCTGCTATTCTTTAGCCAACATTTTGCAGGAAAGAGCGCTTTGTTACTCGATCCTCTGGCAATTGTTTCTCTTTATCTTAATCCTAGTTTATTCTTCACGGCCTACGCCTGGAAGCCCTTTAAAGTCCCTCCGAAAATGAGGTGACTTGTAAAATCAATTTCTTTCTTACTTTATAGGCAGACGTTGCAAATTTAGCAGGTCAGGGGCCGGTCCGGAGGGAGCTGCTCGGTTGTTTATTCTAACGCCCTTGCATTAGAGAACAGTCAAGGTCTTTTGAATTTCAACTTATGCCTTTACTTTGCCCTACCAAATGCTGCTGTAATGCCGGGAAGCCTTTTGCAGGGCTTCCTGTTATACCTCCTGCGGTGACGAATAGTCGCTTAGCGAATATTGTGTTAGAGGAAATTCGAAGCGCAATGAGATGAAAAAGCTGGCAAGGCTCCGTTAAAATTATCAACAATTGACTGTGCCTTTGTGTAAATAGTCTACAATGTTGCAAAGAATTTCAACTACGTAAGTTGTCTCGGACCAAACTTTTAAAACTGTAGTATATAGCTATCCAGACTCCGAGGGTTAGGATGAACTTTTAGCATCCATCAGTACTTATTTCGTGGCTTGTAGGGCAGTAGACAGCGTACTTATTGTTTAGTGTGTGATCGGATCAGTTGTTTCTTTCGTGGTGTCCGGACAGTTGCCATTGATACAGGAACCGTGTAGCGATTTTGGCGTCTACCCAGTGAGCTACCAAAGTAGAGGCTATACTTTCCCTGTGAATTCTAAAATCCGTTAGTGCCACCCATGTATACGAGTTTATGTTGTGCGCCATCAGAAGCAATCCATGATTATCATAAATAATCTTGGAAGGCATCGTGGTTTTCTATTTCTAATCTCAGATTGACGGTAGCTGCAAACAATGAAAAGTGGTTAGTGCATTTTGACGCGAGATGCGCGCAAAGAGCTCCCTGAGGTTCTGGGCGTACAGGTGATAACTCAGCAAAGTAAGAAAATTAAGAATGTCAGTGCTGTGGTTATAGAGGGTTTCTTTAGCGCATTCCCATATACATTAAGTTACGATGTTAAAATTTGCATGGCCTCGCATTTAGTCCCAGTTCTTAAATACAGTCTTTAATTCCGCAAGTGTATTAATAAATCGTAGACGTATCTGCTGAACTTTCCAGCTGTTTTGTAAGTTGTGAGATCGCAAGTATTGTAACCATCGTTAATCCTAACCCTGTTCTGGTGGCATGCAGGGAAGAAAATTGACCAGGGAACCTTGCAACTTGAAACTTGCGGTTAAAATGGCCTGGAAATGCAAATGGTAAACCGACGCTGGCCTTCGTGGAGATGCATGGAACACAGGAGCTGGCGCCGTGGCTGAAAGCCTGCTTGCGGGAGGGCAGAGGATCGTCTAAAACCTTGAGAGGAAGTTCCCCTGAGGGAAATTTTAGGGCTGCAGAGGGTGTGTTGGGACAACAGCTTCGCAGAGCTCCCCATTAGCGTGTTATTTGGACTGTATTTCTCGATTCAATCTTGGAAAAGCTCATTGGCGTGCTGACATACGGTTATAGGGCCGCATGGGTTAAACCAAAATGAAAAAAAAGCAAGTAGCTACTGATTTAAACATAAAGGCAAATGCTCTCAGTAATTCGTAGATTTCGATATTATACTCCAGCACGAATGGACCACATTACGTTCCCGCACTGTACCGGATGTTAATACGGTCCAAGCCATGTCCTACGCACTTGGAAAGACAATATTTGCATTTAACATTCAGGTGCACCCCACAACTAGGGTTTTTAACTTCACGGTAGTTCATCACTGACCGTCGTACCAATTAGATTCTTTCCCCTCTTTCTCCCTCTAGCTATAAAGTCTTCATCTTAAGACTCGAAGTAGCACCCTGGAGGGCCCAAGTTACCTTCGCCTCTCACGAATTCGGCACATCTCCATTTCCGTTTTCATTAAGTTTTGTTGGCATTTCTGCTCTCGCTGACGGTCTTTCTTACGCTCGTCCAATTCGTTTCGGAATGGTTCTACTAGGCAGTGGTACTCTGTCCATAGGTTCCTCATGACAGTTTTGTATGACTTCTACTACTGATACACCTACTTTTTCCCTTACTGATTACATCGCCATTAACGTGGATAGGGAGACTAAATGGTTGACAATTACACATTTTATCGGTCTCTCATTAAACTTATACCAACGTGTCCCTCCTGTCCCTTTCAAACTCGGGCGAGCTTGTCTATCTCTTTCCTAAATTCGCACTTCGCCCCAACTAATCATCCTCTGGAGCAGTAAGTTTTAGTCGAGGCAGCGTTGATCCGCCGGAATGATCGTAGCAAGGCCAGTGATTCTATGCAGGATCTTTGCTTAAGCTTGTGACATATGGAGCAGCTGGAGACTACCGTAGCTGTAAGGCCCATGAAGAGTGGCCTGCAGCGCCCTGAAACTTACACAAGCTCTTAAGTCGCCAACAAATGGGCAATTCGAGAGCGGCATGTTGATGCCTCCGTCCTCCAGATTTATTGCTAAGATCTCCCCATTCTTGTGAATTATCATTGTGATATGTAAAGCAATGGGATCGGTGTAAGATCTCCGAAAACAACTAATTTGCATATATTTCAAAGTAAGGTAGTCGCTTGTAATTATTTTTTATGTTGAATAGCAATTAACAGTTTCTGCAATAGAGAAAACTCCTTAAAGTAATTATGTGGCACGTCATTATTATAGGTTGATAGTGCACTGTTTGTTTACTTTACGTCAAGGATGATGATACGGAACAGGTTAGCGCGCTGCCGCACGCGGCGGACGTACGTTGGGGCGGTGACGTCACATGTTTATTCGATCGTAGCAAAGGGAAAGAGTAGCAATTGTCTACCATAATTGAGATATGAATTATGAATACCATAGTTAGCTTAAAAGAAGCAGTGATCAATGTGATACTGTTGGCCAAATCGTCGTAATATTTAAGAATTATTTACGTTGTTTTTCCGTAATAGGAACACACCCGGCCGGACCGTTTGTTTATGAAATGTGCCGTCGTTAGCAGATGCAGTCCTCCTCTCCTAACCTCAAAAATCAAGCAACATTGGAAAAAAATTGATTTATCAGTTATTGGTTTCAACGACATCGTTCCGCAAGACAGCTTAGTTGTGGGGAACTGGTTAGGGTTTTTTTGAAAGTTATTTAGGTAATTGAGACATTACCCTACCAAGAGTCCGACACGACACTTACTTAAACCGTTATATTATTGTACCACGCTCAGCGTATAGTAGCTGATATTTATTTTCTAATTTACCGAGCAATTGTATGATTTCTGCGTATTATGTATAGACTTTTGCTTTAATATTACTTCGCTGGAAGGAGAGAAATTTATTTCTCTGGTGGTTTCATGTTTCCTATGCAAATCTTGGTTAAAAATTCTTTATTTTCAGCGTTTAATCATGCGTATCTGAATCAATTTTTGTTGCAGCGGTATGGAATTGTAGAAAACTGCAGGTCATAGGTAGAAGACAAAAATAAATCAAAAGTATTAAGATCTTCACTCATATGATTCCAGCTCCAGAATACAATATTACTTTTGATAAAATTCATTTGATTTATTCCATTTTCCAGGCAATAAAATTGACTCCAAGAAGTTCTTCTGACGTATGCTGGCATTAGCCGCATTGAATTCATTTACTCTTTGAGAAGCCTTAAGCCAATGCTGTTTCAAAATTTTATCCATGGGAAAGCTGAAAAAATTCCTAAATCCTTTTATGCGTCTTTCCATGCAACCATAAAGACCGTAAGATATTCTGAAGACGAGAATGGGACAATGAAGAAACAATGGAAAATAGCTATTTATCAATGTACCACTAACGACCTTGACCATGTGACGTCACAAGCTTATTACCCGCAGTGTAAGACAGCTTGGATACTCCGCGTGCGCTAACCTGTTCCGTTGCATCATCCTTGACCTTACGTACCTATACCGGCCCGGCAGCGATTAACGATTTCCAGAGGCGTGGTCACACGTGTCTTTTTTTCCTTACGTACATACCTCATAGCGTTCGAATGCATTGCTGTGCCTCTACAATCTTCAGAGCTTTCAGTCGCTTTAAATATTCAGAAACATACGAAACTTTACTAGTGACATTTGCCAAGCAAACTTACTAGACGGCTATCATTATACGTAGCAAATTGTTTTGTATGTAAACACACACGCGCGCGTGCGGTTGTAGCTTTCGGAAAGTTAAAGATGTTCTGAAGTATGAAGGCAGGGCAAAAACGACTGTCGTGTGAACATGGCCTTAATATCATTTATTACTTAGCAATGTGACTGTGCTTCAGGGTTCGGGAAGTTGTGATTTCTGTGCCGTTACAGTTTTTGCAATGGGAGTTCTATACAAAAAAATTAAATACCTTGAGCCAAATTGTTGTGGTTACTTTGATCACTCTCACGCATCTTTTGGTAATCGTGTGCACGACACTACTCAAACATGAAATAAAAGCCCAGAACCTTGAGGGTCTTCGGAAGAAGTCCAGGTGACGTTCTTCACGTCACCCCAAGTGTGTGGAGTCACTCTGCTGGGTGTATTCTGTGATGCCGCAGTTAGCGACCAAAGAGAGAGCCAGCAGCGAATTATCTCCACAGTGCACGTAACCGCTGACCAGCTCAGGAAGATAAAATTGCACAATTCTATCGTTCATTTGGTTGCCCCATCGCCAAAATGATGGCAACTATACTTTGTCCAATTTATCAAGGCAGTTTGGGCATGGTAAAATTCCTCTACAACGTTGCCAATTCGATGGGCATTTTTGAGATTTTGTACTGCCTATATCTTAGCCCCGCCCACTACCTGCATATAGAGAAATCTCAAAAATACCCATATAATAGGCAACGCTGAAGAGGAATTTAACCATGCCTTAAATGCCTTGATAAAATGGACAGAGTATAACGTGCATTTGCCTCAATCCTTTTGGTTGCCAAGCAATAAGGCAAAATAAGGTGAATTTCAGTCAACGAAGACACTCAATGACAGCGGTATCCTTGCAATAGAGATGGGCGTATCAAACCCAGTGAACTCGTAATATTCTGAAGTTTAATTCCGAAATCTGCTAGGGGTAGACAGCTATATCTTTATACTGAAGCCAATTTAACCAATCAAAGAAGGATAAGGAGAATAGATAATAAGAAAGCAAACGAACGCCAAATTAAATGACGCATTGGGTACTGATAAAAAAATAGTTTCTGCTAATGTACTCCATGTACTACATTGCAGAACAGCAAATCGGGGAAAGTAGAGGAATAACAGACTAAAGCATTATAAGTACGAGTATGAAAACGGGAAGAAACAGAGTGGGCACGAAGTCAAGACGTCCAGAAGGCCTAGCTAAGGCTACAATATCCTAATGAGTCCCCGTGGCAGCGCTGCTCCTCATAACATGGAATGGAATGGGTAAACCTAACTCACTTAATCCTGTGGCTTCTGAGGGGACTCTTAATAGCAGCAACGGATAACTGTAACATAGTTAAATGGCGCGTCAGGTTCCATTAGCTGTATATTGCAAAAGTTTAACGAAAAACAATCTACAATATAATAATGACCTATGTGTATTTATTCATTTGTTTATTTGTTTGCTCACCTGTCCATCTTCTGTTAATCATTAAGATAACAGATGGGCAAAAATTAGGCAGTGTTGGAAACTGTGGTCATCCTGTCATGCATCATTGAAAACTAATAGGTAGAAAATAGACCAGGTTGCAGGTGGTGGCAAACTTATTTTAATATTTGAACGCATTCTTGCTCAGCTAATGCTGACATCCAAACAAGGAAGATATCTAAACATTCTGTTAGCACTGCCATGTATGGAGTCTGTATTACAGTACTTTTTCCGTGCATCGAAGCTATATTTGCTCTAAGTTCATGACGTAGAAATTCAGTAGATGATCAACGAAGCACAGAAGAAGCGATTTTTAACGGTGCAGTAGCGCAGAAATTATTCTTCTAGTTTGCGTTTTTCCTTTGAGGAAGCAGTTTTAGCTTGAGAAATGAAAGTTCTATGTACTGAAGTAGTATCATGCTGTAAATAGGATACGCTGCAGGGAATTTAATTAAATTCCGTGACGCTTCGCTGCTTGCTAATATATATTTGTCTGCGACAATATCATATTGTTCGAAATAACATTCAGCTGAAATATCTCGCTATAAGTCATAGTCCACAAGGTAAGCTCTCCTCGCTCATACAGTTTCGGAATACACTGTATTTCAAAGAGTTCAAGCCCCCAGAGTAAACAGTAACCTCCAATACTACAGTATTTTCAAAAGAACTCTTTCAGTTGAAATATAAATCAAAAAGACAAAATCCTCAGAGGATGCTGTGCTCTTCGATTTGTGTTTTCCGTTCTTGAACCCTTTAACTGGAATATAATTCCAAGAGACCAAACTCACAGAGTACATTGTGCTCCCTTTTCAATTCCCTTAGCGTTTGGGAGGACAGAGAAAAGTTATGATATGCTGGTGCGTTAGCAACATGGCAAGCAAGTAAGCGATACCAGACTGAATTGAATAAACCTCCTCTCAAACAACACTTTTGGCAACAAAGGCCATTGCCGAAAATCTCATGGCTCCAGTAACGCTATCGGGAGATTCCCTTGCAGTAACTGCGACTAAAGTTTAGAAGGCGGAGTGCAGTCTTCGAGGTCTCGCAGGGTTCATACTCTAAATGGCGAAGAACAAGGTGCTTATATCGACACAGGATTTAGAGAAAGTTTTAACCAAGATCAAAATGGCATCGTGTAGTTGCGGGAGAGATGTTGTGGCCACCAGAGTGGGTGGAAATAGCCTGATACGGGAGGAATAAAGGCTAGTTATGGCTACAGTTGCATTCCATTATATAGAGCAGTGAACAGGGCGTATAGTGTTAATATTAGTGTTTATTTATTTATTTTTTGCTTTACATTACCTACCGGACAAAATGAATTTGATACAGGCCCGAGTCGATTAGACTGATACTCTCCATGTGCAGTAGTTTACTAAATTAAACTCTTCTAACGGATGTACCTTCGAAAAGATACAACGTTAACAAATATATAATTATTGTATCTACGGTTGGCTTGGCTAATCACGCAACCTTGAGTTTGCCGGGTCGCCTTTTGTAGGAGCGACTAGAAATCAAGTTGATATTATATCAATATATTACGAAAAATGCTTGCAGTCGCACTTGTTAGCTAAGTTAGCAATGATTAATTTCAAATCGCCTTTTGATGTTCTGGTAATTTTATGTAGAAGGCAGACCGTAATTTACGACAGCCGTGGGGCGTAAGTCTCTGATCGTTAATTAGTATCGCTGTTCAGCAACTTTGCAAGAGCTGCACGTGTGTTTTGCATTAAATTTTATACCCAAATTTATGTCATTTGGTAACTTTGGCGCAATAATTAATGACGGCCATGAAAAACTGTGCTACGTATCAGGGAAGTGACGCCATCTGGTGCTCAAAAGTAATACCGTGAAACGGACAGAAAAGTTTAATTTTTTATTATTATTATTTTTCGGTAGTGCGCGCTTCTGATAGCAGAAAAACACCTGGGAATAAAACTGCAGTGTGCTGAATTTGTCAGTCAAGAGTATAAAGAATATGTAACGAACAATCGATCGATAAGAGATGTGGTGACATTGTTCTAATTACCTTCTTCGTAATCACGCCAATACTCATAGTTCATTTTCATATACCAGCAAATGGCTGTCATCCGGACTGCTTAGCATACAACATGTCTCTCTCTACATATTTAGCTACGATGCTAACACATAGTAGAAGTTTACGCAAGCCCTTGCCATAATATTCTACTTGGCCCAGTTTGCTGTGTATCTTTATTCTGGGTCTATGTTGAGTTTCATAATTTACACCGTATCAAGATAATAATAATTGTATAAAACATAAAAAAAATTGTAATTGATGTTCACGCGGGTATTTAGGATCGCATAGAGCTGACATTTAAAAGCGCTGTTTGAGTCACGAAGTATCATTATCCATTTGGTATTGCACGAAACCAGCTCAGCCATAGGACCACAGATGGAACATTGAACACAATAGGAGGAGGATTGAAGTTTGACAACAGGGCCATTAGCTGCTTTGTGATGGTAATGTCACTGGCAATGGTCGGTTGCTGCAGGCGGACTCGTCTCTATTTCGCAATTTGCGGCTTTTGTCTAGCAACAGAAAAGCTGCATGCGCTCTGCGGGCGGTCGAATAACTGGTTAATTTTGTAGAAAATAATAGCTAACTTTGTAAAGGAGAGCTGTTGTTGTTGTTGTTGTTGTTGTTGTTGTTGTTGTTGTTGTAAAGAATCCGCAATTTACTGATTTTCAGTGGGTGCATATTAAAGGATAATCTGGTAAATTTGTAGCGAGGAGTGACTAACCGCTCAAATAGAAAGTTGTTATGGAAATTTCGAAATATACGGGGTTTGCACGGGTAAAAAAAAAAGAAACATTCGTTACTTTACAACAAATATTCTTGAAAAACTATACAAATGGAGTCACGCTTTAGATATCACAATCGCCGGACTTTGTTCGACAACAGAAGAGATATGTAAGCTCTATAATAGTCGAGTAATTAACTGCTAGCTCCAGCAACAACTGCCAACTACCTGTTTTTCTTATATACTATATAGATATTTTATTTTCTGCGAAGAGTTTTACGCTCCAAGTTATGCCATTCTCTGCTTGCGCACCTCTTGAGTGCTGCCTGTTTATTTTATTATTTTTGTTTACCTTATTTCGACTTACAGAATGGTGAACATGTGATATGAACTTTACGCCTTGCTGGTTTTCAAGAATCCAGCAATGTTTCCATCACTTCCTTTATTTACTTTCAGTGTTGTGTTTTTTTTTTTTCCTCCGCTTACAAAGCTCTACGTATAGTGGCTTCTGAAAGCAACTTTCTTTATTTCTGGTAGGTGCTTTTCGAATCGCGCCTTATCGCTACTGATCTTCTATGCCTATATATACTTGGCCTAACTTGAGAACTACCTGTATTAGTTAAAACTCAAAGTTTTTACTCAAAGTGATTTCCAAAGTTTTTTAATAACACAGGTCGTAACGACTCAACTCTTTACTTGCCTTTTAGACTACTTACATTTTTACACGAAGCAACAAACGACCTTCTGCTTTGGGTCATTGAAAATTTACGTTACTATTTACAAAGATTCACCAGAAGCGAACAGGTTAAGAATGATGTTATGACAACTCTATCATATCCTTGTATGCGATATAGCCGGGTTAACACTATAGTCTTTTTTCACTGTACGCAATGCTAGATGCTTCTATCACTTCCTCCTAAACACCACCGTGTGTCTACCAACAAATTTGCAGAAAATGTTAGCTGCTAAGTCCTCTGCCTTTTAGCAAGTATCATCAATCGAGTTTTCTATATCTCTTTAAATTTGAAGCGCCGTGGCATAATATGGCTTGTTTTACTCTTTACGCCGTAGGAGCGAACTTTCTGTTCAAAAACAGTTTGTTATCCGAGACTGTTTACACTTAGTTTGGATTTTGCTGCCAACGTCTAGCTAGACCAAGATATTTTTTAAGCGCCCTCATGTGATCAAAAGCTAATTGTTGTGTTTTTAACCATTTATTATAGAATATGCTAAACGTTATTTGTTTGAAATTTTTGGACTGTCGTATCAAATTATCACGCACTCCTTTCACATCGCCTCTCGAGCTAAGGTTGCATCTTAACTTTGCGTATTTTCGATGAGGCTCTGCATCAGTAACATTGCTGTGTTTAAAATTACAGTAGCTGATACATTTACTGCAATCAACTACCTTAGCAAGTCTAAAGGTGTTATACCGTATGAGAAGGTACTAAGAAAGTCCTATAATTTCTGAAAAAATGTTTTAGATGGATCGAAGCTTTCCTGACAAACCGAACCCAGAGTGTAATTATAAATAATAAAGTGTCCAAACGACAGCCGGTACTCAGTGGAGTCCCACAAGGCACCGTGCTTGGTCCAACACTCCACCTTATCATTATAAATGATACTGGGCACCAATGCAAGTTTGCCGTTCCCTCATCGTTCGCTGATGCTGCAGCGGTACAATCAATGGCAGACGTACGAAAATTACTTCTCCCATACTGAATCTACGTCGTACACCACAAGAGATTGGAGCGAAATCGAGCGAAAGCAAATTTTTAAGGAATCTTGGGGAGAGAATACAAGATAATGCCATTTTTTAAGATCACGTGGCTCGAGTCGTTACCATAGGCAAGAAGTGGAGCGGACGGGTGCTTCGAACTTTCTCTTCACGAGTGGCAGACACAATGCTCACCTTATGGAAACAGCTGATACTGCCGAGGATTGAATACTGTTCACCTCTTTGGATGCCAAGCAAAGGGAAAGACTTAAGCGCCTCGAGGCTATCCAGAAATCGTTCACTGTTAAAAACCCGGGCATGCAAGATTTAAACTATCACGAACGACTTGCTCAACTTCAAATGTACTCAATTCAAAGGAGATTCGAGCACTTTATGATCATATATGTTTGAAAAATTCTAGAAGGAATTACTGTCAACGTCAATGGGCGAATCCAGGTCAGACACTCAAACAGTTTTGGTCGCACTTGTGAGGTGCGCATTCCGATCAAAACTGGTGGTGATGCGATAGCCACAAAGTATTCTAATAGGCGCGTGGTCCGATGGGCGAGATTATTCAACAAAATGCCACGACACATTCGAAATGTCACCGGCACAGAGACTGCGGAATTTAAAAACTTCTGGACACATGCTTACTGAAAGTGCCAGGTAAACCTGCTGTAAGCGGCTACGTGAACTGAGGGGAGAACTCGCTGTCAGCCATCCCGCTGGTCACGGACTGCAGCATCACCTCAGCATAAGACGGGTATCGTGCATAACGCCACTTTGACCTCGTCCGAAGTATCATCAAAGGTAAGGTAGTTACAGGCAACAGACTGTTTCACGCACTTATGATGAACCGTACCTCGTTTGCCGCAAAAGTTTTTACTGGAACGACTGATGAGTTTCAGCGGATAGAAAAACTATTGCGTGATCAATGCTAGTTTTATCAAAATATTAGAATAAATTTAATATTGTGCGTCAGGCGTACAACGCAGTGCTAATTTCAATCAAGTTATTTGAAAACATTTTAAACACTCTTCAAGAATCATAGAATGCGCCACTGGGTTAGCTTACCTTCAGTTAGCCCATCTTATATGATGGAGAGTTGCGTTTCCAGGGGACCAGTTAGCCTTATGGTAAACTCCAGAACGCCTTCCACTCGGTGCCAACTTTACTTGCTTCTTTCTACTCCTGCTTATGGTCTTCGATCTGCATCCTCCTCTGGTTACCTACTTGTTGTATGTCCCCACCCTTGGCGTTCCTATCTGCTGAGGATTCCGGTTTACTTCATATACAACAGGGTGAGGTGGCAACACCTGGAACCTTCTTTGAGTAAGTTTCTCCAGAATGGCTGGTGAGACTTGAGTGCAGTAATATGTCCAATGTAGATCGACAATGAAACCTAAAACTACCCTTTCGTTGTTAGAATGTCATTATCGGCTGTTTATGCTGTAAACAAAAGTACGCGAGCGGAGGGCAAATGAGTTTTAAACGAAGTCTGGTAACTGGAGTAGTAACCAGATCAGCAACATTGAACTTGGGAACGACTTGAGAGCTCCGAGTCGGAGATTTCCCCTCCGCATTCATCAAAAGGATGGCTTCGAAACAGAAAGTAGACCCCGAACTGTCAGAACGGCTGCTCTTAAAAATTTTGACTGCAAGACTTATAGCAGAACTTGACTTCATCTTGCGACGGATTACATGAAGCTACTGCGTCGTGAAATTAAAAAAAAAACTTTGTCGGTCCAACAATTTTGCTGGATTCTGGAGATTATACTGTTGGTTTGTGTCCAGCCAAGACATTAACCCTGCAAACTTTGCTATTGGTAGTAAATTGAAAAGATTGCCAATTGAACATTCTTGATTTTGAGTCTCTACAAGTCGCTATAGAGGAAAAATGTAGTCAAGTATCAATGTGTTTCAATATAATATTATGCGGATAACAATAAGAAGGCATTCAGGATATAAATTAAAGAAAGTTAACGGTTTTTCATTGTTTCTATATAAGTTTAGTACTTGATCCACTAAACACTGTAGAAAGCAATTTTTCAAAGTATAAAATATATAGATATAAGAAGGAAGCATTGCGACGGAGCAAACTCTTTATTATAAGTATTTTGGAGAAACACATAGTACTACCAATTAAACTTAGATATACTCGTAGCAATGTAGTTTTATCACATTCAAACATGTACAATGAACAGAAACATGGTAATCTTCATACATTTAGCATTTGATAAAATACTGTAGATGGTAAAAAACGATTTGGAGATTTCTATTTTCTTCGTAAAATTCCACAAACTTCTGCCTCTAGAAGAATCATTGCCTAAGGAACATACCAGAGAACATTTAACTTACTAAGCAGCCGAGATTAGGCCATCTGTGAAACTGCCTTCCATTCATCCGTCTGATGCCATGCTGGTAACATTGCATCTTCCCTTAGCAAACTCAACTATTAAAATGTATGAAACAGTAAATTTGAAGCAAATAAAAGCTATCGCTGCGTATCAGTTGCCCTGTCTGTCACCAAGATAACTCAAGTTATGCACGGATCTTCACAAAATTTACAGAGATTGTTAAGTACATTAGGAGGAACAGATGATTAACTTTTGGTGAATATCCGGTCATCCGTTTGCTTACTTGCTTGCCTGTCTCTTTTTTTCTTAATGTCATAACTCAAAAAGTTATGGACAGATTTTTATGAAAAATGCATGAGTTATTAGATCTATTACTAATAGTAAACGACCGATTTTTGTGACGATCTGTTTATTCGTTTGTTTGTTTGTCACTGTGTTTGATTTAATGCTTGTTAGCAACATGATTTGAAAAGTTAAGAATGGATTTTTTATGAAATTTACAGGAACTGTTAGCGATGCTGAAAGACGTAAGTAATTAAGTTTTTGGTAAAGATCGGTTGGTCTGTTTGTGTGTTTGACTAATGTTTGTCAAGAGTATAAATCAAAAAGTTGTCAACGGATGTTCAGGAAACTTACATAAGCTGTTATTACTGTCAAAAGGCATAAATGATTAGATTTTGGTGTTGATACAAAGGAAATTATAGTTTCAGAACTAATTTCAATATTTCATTGCCGCTGCCTTGCTTGGAAGAGGTATGCGTTTTCGGAGTGCTTTCGTTCTTTTAATTGGCTAGAAACACTGTAATTACTTGATGAAAGAATGAAGTCAACCACCGACAGAATTTGAAAGAAAATCTACCGCAGTCAGTAACGAAGTTGAAATTAGTTAATTAATCAACGGTAATCTAAACAGGAAACTGATCCCAAACACAAAGCTTAAGCAACGCAGAAATGGGTTGTAAATTGGAATATTAATGTGTTGAAATGACCAAGTCAGTCGCCGGACCAGAATGCAATCTAATATTTATGGCGACAACTGAGAGAACCGATTCAACCAAGACAGCCCTCAAATCAGGAAGAGTTGAGGATTTTTACCAGAAAAGAATGGGACTAAATCTCCTTACAATTTTGCCTGAAGCTTATACAAGCCTACAAAAATAGTTTAACAGCAGTAACTACTGCTAAAATAGGAGCAAATACTTTGCTCACAACCCGTTTCATGAAATGTTATATAAATACATGTATGAAAAATGCCATATTTATGTTCATTGATCGTTTGTATTTGCTAAAACTATCATTATGAAAACTAGGAAAATAATATAACAATACAAAAACTGTCGTCACATATCTGCACGTCATTTCGTCTACAGTATGCTACCCCACCTCGTGAGTGGCCTTTTTCTTTTCCTATCTTGATATGCGTGCTGTTAATAGGGAGACTTGAAATAACGTGTATCTAATCTAATCGAATCTCGGGCATACATATTACGTTAACAAGGACAGCATGTTGAGCTACGAGCCGCGCTATGGCACCACAGTATTATCTCGTGGGAAGTTAACCCTTCTTACAAAATGTTCAGTATATATCTTATTATTACAATGTTAAAAGGTTATTGATGGTATTTGTATAAATAATCCGTTATAGTGTCCCTAAATTTATCCATAACCTTCCTTTTTCTTTCTCCGAGTCTATTGCTGAGGCGTTTCTCGGATCCTGACAATAGTGGTACGTACTCAATGTTACACACTGCGTACGTATTTGCTCCGCTCATCCTTATTGCATTTGCCGGTCCTCGGATAAGGCTCGGCCTGCATCGGCCAATCGCTGTTGACTTAGCGGATGCGGGCGACACTGAGCTCATTATTGCAGGAGGACAAAGACTGGAGCTTCTCTTACGTCGCGCTCAGGGCAGTTGGTGGGATAGCCGCTCAACTGGGGAACCGCATAATTTTTTGCCGTGAAATTCGTAGACCAGCTGAGCTTATTGAATTACGCCTCCAGTCAACCCTTTATTGTCCCAAAGAAACTTCAATTTTCATAGAAATAGTGCTGATCTATAGGTGTCATCAGCGTCATTTTTGCCATTAAATGGTTAGCTGCTTTATCAAAACACGAAGTGCAGCGGCCTATAGTACAGCATTTCTGCGCTTGTAGTTCAAACGAAGAACTTCCTATTCTACCCTGGAGTGCGATGAAACTTTTCGAATAAGTGCTCCAGAGGCACCTAGTACAGCATCTGGAGATAGATGACCTATTTCACGTGGAAACAACACGGATTTCGACATATACTTCCCTCCACTTGGTGGCTGTAAGAGCATTAGGACTCCTTGCTACTATAGAATCCACTGTGGCTGGGCAAGAGTATGGACGTGATGTATTTGGCGGGTTTGTAAGGCATTTGACAAAGTAAACTACGGAATTTTGATACTCAATCTTCCATGTATCGGAATGTACTTGCAACGTCTGTGTTGGCTTGCAATATTTCCTTCAAAAAGAACCCTGAGTGTAACTGTCAATTGCAGAGGAGTATCCATCTGTAAAGCAGCCCATACTGTAGTTGAGCATCAGAGGACATAGTGTTTGACATAGCGCTCTATCCCATCATAATCAACGATGTGGGACACTGATGCAACTAAACAAGAATTTAATCTACTCCCTAAAGACTGTTAGACTGTTAGACTAATGTAGAATTTGAGTAACGAAGCACTTGTACAGAAATTAAACGGTAATGAAACATGTACGAGCATTACGCTTCGGCTGTCCGAGTAGCAGAAATACGCTCTCGAGAAACGAGTCTACTTTTCTGGTGTTTTTCGAATTTCTCTGTTCCTTCCATTTCTTGCTTTTGCTGACGATCATCGTTGTCTTTTCTTTATTCCCGCCTTGTCAGCATGCGCTCTGGCAAGCAGTGAGAACACCTTCGTGCATTAGATTTAGCTACTTCTTTTTGAAAATACTGAATGTCCCTTCCACTTTGAATCGTCGGCTATACGTCCCAGTACACTCTTCAGGGGGCTTAAAATGGACCACAGGCTATAGAATTAGGATAGTTATATTTGCTTATCCCATATTGTGGGGAGTATACCGCCCCAGAGGAACCCATTGGTTACCATGGCTTTAGCTAGGCTTTCCCATCGTCTTTCGTGTCCATGGTGCTTCCTCCCAGTTTCTAACTCCTACTGATGATTTCTCTTCTTTCCGACTTGCTGCTCCTATGCCTGTTGATCCTGTGTGACTGTGTTTTATTACCTTGTGTTACTTTTACAGTCGATCTTCTTTCTGTATTACTTCTTCTCTCCTAACACGCTGTTCCCATGCTCGTTGGTTCAGTAAGGCACACATCCGGGTATGTGGGTTAGCCTACACCGACGGTAGCAGCTCGCTAACGTTCCTAGCTCACGCTCCTTGTATTGCAAGTTCGAAGCCAAGCCAGGCATGCGAGCTCTTTTATGATCTTAGTGTACTGACTCGACAGTTGTGGGCGTGCAGAACGCCGTGGAGGTACTTGCCTCCTCAGAGAGGAAGGAGTGGGGGAAGCGGTTCATTTGAACCTTCCGTCGACTTGGCGCCGTAGTTCTTGAAGACATGTGATCGACTGCAGCCGCACTTACTCTTCTGGGGCCAGTCCATCCGTATCCACAGCACAAACCAGGGAGTGTGGGTTTCCCAGTTGAGGGTGCGGTCAAGTTGACTTTACCTATATGAGTTTCGCGCTATTTTCGGCATGTTTTAGGGCGTCATAGACTGGCACAGTGAAAGCGTGTTAAGCTAACCATTAAAATTGACTTGTTTGGGACTTTGGAGAGCAGAGTCAATCTCGCCACTCTGGATCGTGCTGTAGGTGTTACGGAAGCAACCCGAATGTGCTTTGGTCTCGCTAGAAATACTATTTTAAGGAGCAAGAGTGATTTCCAGACGTCTCGAACGTTGTCACTTTAGAATTATAGAGCCTGAAATGCGATCCAGCAAGGCGACATCAACGGCCGTAAATCTTCGCTTTACTGTCTTCTTGGCCATCGATGGTTTTTACATGTCCCTTGATGTTCCCCTTTGTCTCGTTAGTTGCAAGGTCAAGGAGGTTGAAACTTCTCGTTAAGTCATTCACTTCATTTTACGTCTATATAAAATTCAGCTTTGAGTAACGCAAGTAGACTAGTGCAATGTACACTAAATTACGGAGAGTAGAGGCGACATCGCACGGCCCACGAAAACAGGTGCTTCTTATGCTTGACTTGTCCGAAAATTCAGGCAGGTGCCTGGGTTTTGCCTCTTTGGACTGAGTTTTAGGCATTCAGGACAAGTTCGATTGGGCGCCAAAATTAAGCCTTCGAAGCTTGACTCGTTCGAAACTCCACACATGTGCTCTGGCTTGCATCCCCTGAATTCAGCTTCAAGCATTAAACTTCTATCGGTTACCCAAAGAAACTTCCAGAAACTCAATCTTGCTCCACAATTTGGAGTTTTCAGAAGGCTCAACGTCATCGCGTTGCTTCTAACGCTTGCAATACATTTCAGAGTAACAAAGCCACATTTTCTGGCGGAAGTCTCGTACAAATCAAGCCTCGAAGGCTTAACTTGGGTGTCCAATCGCACATGCTTTAACCATAAGCAGATTACCCCTGAGACGGCCGAAATGCAATCCTGCTCCGTACAATGGAGTGTTCGGCCGTCTCAAGCGTAATTGGGCTGTTTGTATGGCCTGCAACGCGATCCAAACTGTAGAAGTCAGTGCACTTGTTTGAAGTTCCGATCAAATACTAATGATTATTACTAATACTGCAGGACGCTGCTCTATTCCTAAGAGGTTTTTGGGTTAGCGTAACTCGACCTCGACTGACCGTGATAATCTATGTAGTAGAAATTCTCGATAAAAGCTTCTCGTGATCAGTGTTGCTCTCGATTTACTTATTTATTTATTTATTTTTTATCTCTTTGAGTGTGGGTATCTCGTTTTGTGCGTCTGTAAAGCCCAATGCAGACGAGAATCAAAAATAGCCAAGACTGGCATTTTGCCAACAATTGCTCTATCAGACTCAGCGAAAAATTTGCTCCAAAGGTGTATTCAACTGGATGGATGTAGGCCAATCTTTGTCTTAGCTTTCGAGCAATTCAGAGTAACTTGCCGTTCAGTTTTCCTTGTTTTCTAATCACTACTAAGCGCGCGACGCCACAATTTTTCTTAATTAAAATTTTGCTTTAAGCGAGGAGATAATTGCAACTGCAATGTCAAATGTATAAAATGAATTTGTCTTCAGGTTACAACGGTGATAGCCAGCGGAAAACGTACATGTCGAAGTTTCGTCTACAAGATCAAGACCATACAAAGCTTTCAGTCGCTGAGCACTCGGCACAATGAATAAAAAACGGCATGTAAACAGGCAATAAAACTTATTAATTTAATATTCCCCGTTCTGTTTTTTATGCAACTTGTAATTATTTTACCCGCCAATATTGCACCCGGCAGCACACCTGTCGCTGCTGCGAGTGCATTAACAAGTCGCGTCGAGCCAGATCTACTCACAATATTGTCCTGTCGAAACCAACGAAGATACCATTCGCCTGCAAGGGCTTACTAACATCCATTATTCTAACAATATTTTTAAAGAAAAAGTGTGGAGGTCATTTTTTGTAAACAAGACAAGTGTTCCTGCTCTGATATTTTCCTACCCAGGGCATCTCGATATGTGTACTTCTCTCGATATGAGTGGTCCCGCTCAACCACACTGATCAAGAGTTTCCTGTATTACCTTAAATATCTGTTCTATACATAGGTAAAAACTCAACGCTATCAAGGAAGGTCAGAGTATAATTATTTACCTGTTCTCAGTCATATGAGAGAGTGAGGTGTTTCAGTCACGAAACTTGAAAGTCTATCAAGGAATATGAAAGTTTTATTAAAGTCCAGTCATTACGAGGATATTTTTAGAACACCAACGCACAACAGAGCAAATCAACAGAGGATGAGGAATAGCAAATGAAAATTGCCATCCCAACTCAGTGGCTACCGACTTCAGCAGCGTTTTGGTTGAAGAAAATGAGCTTAGATCAAGTAAAATCAGCGCATGTCAAGTAAAATTAGCGCACGTCAAGTAAAATTAGCGCACGTCAAGTAAAATTAGCGCACGTCAAGTAAAATTAGCGTACGTCAAGTTAAATCATCGCACGTCAAGTAAAATTAGTGTACGTCAAGTTAAATCATAGCACATCAAGTTAAATCGGCCGACGTCAAGTTAAATCAGCGCACGTCAAGTTAAATCAGCGCACGTCAAGTTAAATCAGCGCACGTCAAGTTAAATCAGCGCACGTCAAGTTAAATCAGCGCACGTCAAGCTAAATCAGCGCACGTCAAGCTAAATCAACGCACGTCAAGCTAAGTCAGCGCACGTCAAATTAAATCAGCGCACGTCAAGCTAGAACAGCGTACGTCAAAGAAAATCAGCGCACGTCAAGCTAAATCAGCGCACGTCAAGTTAAATCAGCGCACGTCAAGCTAAATCAGCGCACGTCAAGCTAAATCAACGCACGTCAAGCTAAATCAGCGCACGTCAAGTTAAATCAGCGCACGTCAAGTTAGAACAGCGTACGTCAAAGAAAATCAGCGCACGTCAAGCTAAATCAGCGCACGTCAAGTTAAATCAGCGCACGTCAAGCTAAATCAGCGCACGTCAAGTTAAATCAGCGCACGTCAAGTTAAATCAGCGCACGTCAAGCTAAATCAGCGCACGTCAAGTAAAATTAGCGCACGTCAAGCTAAATCAGCGCACGTCAAGTAAAATTAGCGCACGTCA
>LQNS02277718.1:15082508-15099381 GCA_001587735.2 Parhyale hawaiensis
AAGTAAAATGAGCGCACGTCAAGCTAAATGAGCGCACGTCAAGCTAAATGAGCGCACGTCAAGCTAAATCAGCGCACGTCAAGTAAAATTAGCGCACGTCAAGTAAAATTAGCGCACGTCAAGCTAAATGAGCGCACGTCAAGCTAAATCAGCGCACGTCAAGTAAAATTAGCGCACGTCAAGCTAAATCAGTGCACGTCAAGTTAAATCAGCGCAACCCAGGGAAATTCAGCGCAGGCCAAGCACTATCAGCGCTGGCCAAGAATATCAAAGTATAATGAGTGGCTCACAGTCATCCATTATCACTACCTAAGAGAGCTCCGATACTCTCCTCCTAACGTTGGCACTCGGTGCCCGCCCGCGTGTCTGGACTCTGAGCTCTTTTGTTTTTACAGCCGCCCCCCCAATCGCAGTCCAAATATTATTTTTATCAAAAAATAAACGTATTGGGCCCGGCGAGCGAAGCCGTATGCAAATGGGCCGGAGTTCCCATCTTGGTGTTTATTCAATAATGGCCGTGTGGAGCTCATCTCTACACTTCTCATGTAAACTCATCGTAAAACGAACCTTCCGCAAACATTGGCTTCATTCTGACGGAAGCGCTCGACTACAATGCTTTCGCGCTCCCGCAACCAGCAATTTGGGCGCGGGTCGCCGGTGAATATTTTTACATAAAGTTAGTTGGTGATACCGAGTGGTTGGCCGTGAGGCGGACAAATGCTGAACACTGCATTACGGGAAACTGAAGGTGTGCTATGACACCTAATGTTTGGGTGGCCGTCTTTGTATCATGGAAAGGATGGGAGTAGAGTATCATTGGTTGGTTCGGTCAGAGTCGAGTTAACTTGAGCTCTTTAGGATCGACTTGTCCCGAAGTTCTGCCAGGAACGTCGGCTTTGCCGGTTTGAATCGTGTTTCAGGCGTTAACCTGCAAGTGATTACCCTGGAGACGACTGAAATCTCGGTCCTGCTCCTTCTCAATTAAAATAGAGTTTAGGCCGTTACGGGCATAATCGGGTTGTCGCTGTAGCACTTGCAGCACGATTTCAAGTAGTAAAACTAACGCGCCTGTTGGTAGTTCTAGGCATCAGATGTGGGTTTGGCTTAGCTTTGTTCGATTTTGCCTTACAAATCGGTAACACCTTGATGAGCGTCATAGAAGATTGCTCGAAGATTCAGTTCTGTTTCGCCTTTTCGCGCCGATATGTCCCAGTAAATCTCAACTCAAAATCATAGTCGTAGCCAGGATATTACTAAAGGGGGACCATGCAGCCAGATTGGTATGGGGCTTCAGCCTCGGTTGGCCTCCTTGGCTCAGGTCCTAAATCATGCCTTCTATGAATAAAGTAAGCCTTCTACGCCGTTGTCATGATACGCATGTGCTCTGAAAATGGTTAGTTCCTTGACTAAAATGGGCCCCTGCCGAGGCCCGAGGGAAGATCCACTGGTCCAGGACCCCCTCCTTAGCTACGCCTCTGAAGTCACTAATGTCCCATAAGACGCGTAATGGCTATCACAAACGCACCACAACTAATTCCAAGCTTTCTTACTGTCGGGACTCTGCAACAGTGGCGTACTTTATCATTAACTTCAGTACTATTTTACCTTTGAGGAGCCACTCACTCCCAAGAATTATACACCAGTTTTTCAGTAGAGAATTATGCTCTGTATACTGTTTGTTTTTATAGTGGCAGATTTCGCGCTTTATTAGTTTACAAGTTGTATTTGCATCTATTCAGGGGCTAGATTATCACACGTATGTTTTGAATAATAGTACGCAGGATACGCGCTTGCGCAGGGCTCATCGTTCAAATGTTATGACCGATCTACACTTTAGTCTTTTCAACGTGTTCAATCATCCACTCGTCTGGATGTGTTACTGTGCCGTAGAAACAGAAGAATAGTGCACTGTTTTGTCAGTCGTATTTCGCTTCAAATTTGAAGTGATTGCCTTACTTGCCTTTGACGCTTGCCGAGAAAGCTAACATTTAAATAAGTTTTGGGGCGCGCGCAAAGTTGTGCTGGCAACGACGCTACAAAATGTTCCAACGAGTGGATGAGGGACCGCGCTGAAAAGGCAAACGTGTAAACCTGCCTTCATCTTGGGTCAGCGATGTCTAACGGCGTATTTCCTCTCTTGGCTACTTTTTCTTACATTTGTGGACTTGTAAATCTAAAAAATAAAAAAGCTGTTTATTTTGTCTTCTCAGACTTTGAAGCTTCCATTTATATTGTTTCATGGATCGAAACATCGTAACATTGTGTAGTTTTAACTGCTTCAGCAAGAGCAGCGTAGAGCTCTTTGTGCACACAATAAACGTTTCGATAGGACTTCCTGTGTTTTTATTTCAAAGGAAAGAAAATTCGGGAGATATCACTATGACTTGACATCCGCCTCAGGAGCCAGATGAAGCATATCTGTATGTTTTATCTTCCAAGTGCAGGACTTTTTCTTGATCCTATCTTTCGTATTTTGCGTTATTTTAATGACTTTCACGGAAACAATTGCCTCAATTTTGCTAGAAAATTATTTTTACTATGGCAGTTGTCCACTAATGGATTTAGTCAAGCATTTTTCGCTGTACCAAACCTTTGATGAGTGGTGGTGCATTGAAGCTGACTGTGACTAGTTGTTTTTATTCGTTCCTTCCGCTTGAAGTTTCCTTTTAATTTATACCGCTAATGTACCGAAAAGTAGTTATAAACAATTCTTTATTTACATGTTACTCTGTTGACAGTGACAACGAGGGTAATACATATAGACATATAGTGATTCACGCGGGCATTACTGCACTTGCACAATTAAACCTCGAGCCAATTTCAGTTCAAAGTTTGACTTCAGTAGTTCCAATATGGAACTGCTAACTTCCACCTGCCGTTGTCCTGTAGTCCTTCGTTCTTCGCACGCTGTGCAATATGTTCAACTCCCTACCTGCGGCCACCTAAGCATATGTAGCTCGGAGTCTACCATAAAATTTACGAAAATATTGACCGTATAAAGTTAGCTAACTAAGCAATTCTATCTAATAATACTTCCGATGTCATTTTAAAGTTACAGTTAATGAAAACTCGCAAAGCTCTGCGGTCTTCTGTTGTTTTCAAGGAACCGAGAAAACATTCAGATGCTCTCTGAACTTCAATACGTATGGATCTCTAGTCAGAGACTGATGCCAAATATTTCTAAGTACCATCCTGTTCCTAATGAAATAAGGCTACGTTCTCGAATTCGTACAGGCTACAGAGGCCCAGGCAATAGGGAATCCGGGTTTACTCAAGCCACACATCTTATTCAAAGTATAATGAAAACAATTTAGTGGAAGATAACAGACGCTATGTAAGCAGCACCCGACATTGGCTGAACGCGAAGTGAACTGAGCGCCATCTATGAAAATGAAATGCATACACGCTCTAACAGTGCACTGTTATTTCGGCGTTTGCATTACAGATCTCTTTTCTATTTCTAGTATCCCCCATTTTAAAGTTACGTATGCATTAAAACAGCGGCTGCTAAGGTCGGGCAAAATCGCGGCAGAAGAAGAAAAAGTTACTTCCAGCAGCCGACACCAGCAAAGAATTAACAGACATCAGCAGCAGCAGGAGCTCCCGACGTGAAAGGACTGGGTACGAGTTTGCCAAAAGCAACTTCTGGTGCCCAGGGCGGCTCTTGGTCTTGTTTTTACTGCCCTGCTCGAGATAAGTAATTGGNATTTAAAACGCGCCCTAGTCGGCGCACGAGCCTGTGGTTAAACACAGGAATAGTTCGGCGCGATATAGGCAGTGTGCCACTGAAGCGCTAGTAAAAACTTCTACTACTACTACTACTTACTCAAGCCACACATCTTATTCAAACTATAATGAAAATAATTTAGGAGAAGTTAACAGACGTTATGCAAGCAGCACCCGACATTGGCTGAACGCGATGTGAACTGAGCGCCATCTATGAAAATGAAATGCATACACGCTCTAACAGTGCACTGTTATTTCGGTGTATGCGTTACATATCTCTTTTCTATTTCTGGTTTCCCCCATTTTAAAGTTACGTATGCATTAAAACAGCGGCTGCTAAGGTCGGGCAAAATCGCAGCAGAAGAAGAAAAAGTTACTTCCAGCAGCCAACACCAGCAAAGAATTAACAGACATCAGCAGCAGCAGGAGCTCCCGACGTGAAAGGACTGGGTACGAGTTTGCCAAAAGCAACTTCTGGTGCCCAGGGCGGCTCTTGGTCTTGTTTTTACTGCCTTGCTCGAGATAAGTAATTGGAGGAGACTGAAAGGCGCCTGATTGAAAATACGCGTTTCCGTCGGCTGAAAATTGCCTGGGACACTGACCGAAGAGCCAGAAAATATCGCTAGAAGGAAAGGCACCATTTGATGGCGGTCTGGAGGTGACTTCCGCCCAACAAAATACGTTAATTGGGATCGACAATGAGTGAAGATGGTTCGTGTTAATTAGGAAACAAGGTATGGTTGGTTCAGTTCGCTTTACTGAACTGGCCTTTAAACGTAGCAAAAGCCTATGATAATACATTCCAGTAATATTCAGTGTTCATTTAAAATGTCTCTGAGCTTCACTTCCAGAAGACAAACATACCTTTGCTAGCTGGTAGAATCTCTACAGACAGTATGGTACAGTTCTGAGCAGAATCGAGCAGTTCTTTGCTAAAATTCTTTTTGCGTTATATAAGCCAAAATATACGCCAAATTTTTTACTTTGAATAGCTGGAATTGACAAAAAGGCTCGCCATGCTCTCGTTTTCTCGATTGCCCATTGGTTGTCGTATCAACGGTTATGCCACTTTCCTACGGTCCAGAAGCGCAATGCGCTTCATATTTTTCGTCCTACTATAGCAGCATGCTGTCTTTTATTTACATTACAATCCTGCGATGTTATTAGCCCATCCAGCATCCACACCATACTCTGAGCCACGCTCACACTCCATCGCATTTCAGCTAAAGTTGCGTCTTGTTTCTCATTTTAAGTATCGTTTGACCACCAAAGGCACAGAGTGTTATTGAAATCTGAATGCATCTACTTCTTATCCAAAGCCGCAGATCGCATCATATCACCTCTGAGAATCTTCAGAGGTAACACATAGCATTAAAGCACATACCTCCGACGCCCCCTAACTCTCACATCGTGTACCCTTAGAACTGGAGTTCGCCGGACTCTCAGAAGTTCGACTCGCCGCCGCCATTCATGAGGGATTAAGAGCAACGCGGCGCTCTGATGCGATCGCCGCCAGCCGCGCCGCATTCAAATGAATCGAATTTCGATTCCGAGCTGCTGATGGCACAGCCGCCGCCGTCTGAAGGAGACCAGTGAGAAGGAAATCTCTGATAACGACCCGGCCAATTGATCGTAAAGACGCATAATTGTCCTTGGACGGAAACATCCACGATGATATTGCCTATCCTCTCAAGATCTTTTAAGAGTAGCTAAAGAAATTGGAAGACCTTCTACAGACTTCGAATTGAACAACACAAACAAGCACGCCAATTCAAGGGTAGAGATTCTGGTTTACAGCGGATCTCTACTTTTATATCCGTTTTTGTTTTTATTCACTTTTACGAGCAATGGGACCTGGAAAGTGTTTCCCTCGATACTGTCTTGGGTCTTTATGTTCACATCATTGGGGAAGCAATTGCTTATAAAACATCAGCTTTTGTCAGTCGGTCTGATATTGTTACATATATTGCAATGCCGTAGAAAGAAGGACCAACCAAGCAGCCATTAACTTAACAGAGTGGTAATACGGACGGGTGTTATTATGTACATACCACACTATTAACCTCTTAATGGGCTTACTGAGAATGGCTCGCTATCTTTCTGTGATGGGAATAAAGTTCATGTAATATAGAGTATATGGTGTCATTGACCGTCTGGTAACAAAATGAGCTGCCAGTTTCAGTTTAATAAGTTATAGGATGTCCAAACAGCTGGTAACAGCTGGTATCAAATAATCAGATGCAAGCTTAGATTAAGCTTGAATTGCAATGTTACCAAAAATCCACTTGGAAATTATGGTTCAGCTTCTGTAACGATACTGTAAATTAAAAAGAATGCTATACTAGTTATGCTGCTTATTGATTTGTATACTTTCAATATTTTCTTTTGAGTACTAAAACTTCCAACTTATAGTAATACATTATAATTTCAGTAGTGCCATGGCAAGCTGCTGCATTTTCACATGTTCTTTCGCATTCATCAGAGAGTTACCCATCGAATGGATTTCCACATTCACTTGAACTGCACAACACGTTGCAGTGACTGTCAGTAAACACTGTAGGGACTATGCAGTACCTCAAGGTTAAAGAAAAAGCAAGTACCTATTCTGTTCCTATGTTCTATCATAATTGTGTAGATGTTTGGAATAATCTTGATGGCTCTGCCTTTGTTGGTGCGTGCATTGGCAGCTTTGAGCAATTTGTAGAGTGATTCTGTAATCTTTGATTTTCTCTTTCATTTTTCTCCTGCGGGGCTGGTTGCGCAGGGTTGATAATCTTATGGAGTTTCCTCCGTTCTCACGTTGTCAGTCTGGTGTATTTTTTTTTAAATTAATCAATTCATAACTGTCAGCTGGCATTGCGTAGTGTTCTGAGAAAAATCACGTCACTGCTGCTGGTCACTTGCTCTCATCAGTTAAGTCCACGACGACGATTTATACTTCCATTTATACTTGAAGTAGGTAGAGCGTTAAACTGCTGGGAGCCCGAATTAATGTGACTCACGTAGCTTCCCTATGAGTTAGGTACTCGATGTACGTACGTCATTATTACCTCAGCCAATGAGGTAATGGTTTTGCCGGTGCTTGGCTGTCTGTCTTTAAGCAACATAAATGAAAAAGTTGAGGATGGATGTTTGTGTGGTATTTCTGTCCGTAAGCAACAGAAATAAAGAAGTTTATGTTTATGATATTTACAGAAACTATTCGAATTGTACATGTAACAGATGCTCAAATTTTAGTGATGATCCGTTTTTCTGTTTGTTTATCCGTCTATCTACCTATCCCTTTGTTAGAAAAAAAGACTCATAAAATTATGGATGACTCTTCACAAGTATTGCAGGAACGCGTAAGAATGTCATGAGCAGGACTTTATTGTATTATGGTGATAATCCGACTGTCCGATCGTCTATATATCTGCCTACTATTTTGTCTTTTACAATTAGTTACTGGGTGGAGTTTGCACTCTCGGAGTGCAGTTTTAGTTATTATTATTTTATGTTTTTTTTTCAGTGCAAACGCATGAGAGTGCATTAAGTTGAATGGAACACAAGGGCAAAAAATTAAAAATAAGGCAATTATCAAATAATAAATATAATTTCGACACATGATAAAATTTGACGTTTCGGGTCTATCAATCTCCCATCATCAGAAAGAGATAAAGAAATGGAGTTAAGAGAATCTAAAACGAGTAATTTTATTTCGAATAAACTAGGTTTGGGCTGGTGCTGACAGAGGGAGACCAAAAGGCAAATGACCGTGGCACGCTTTAAGGATGCCTATATAAGGGTAGGACGATAAGGGATGCGGAGAGAAAAGAGCATGTACAGTCGGAGGAAAAACGTCAGTCATGGGAGGTCTAAAAAGTGAATGAAGAGAGCTGCGTGAAGGGGCCGGATGTCAGCGCCTGTACAGTCGGCAGATGTGGAACTAGTCATGGACTGTGTGAAGCGGTACAGCTGAGATCATAACATTGAGACTAGGTCTTGTTTTGTGAATGTAGAGGGATTTTAATTTTGTGAATTCGATTGGATTAGAAAAGTCCATGATAGAGAAGTTATGCTTGCTGATGAGATGGTTGTTTTGCTTAGCATGCAAGCGGGGAGCTGAATGTGAGAGCTTTGCGAGAGGTAAAGCGGTTCGGCTGAATACTAAATGTTAGTCAATGCGGGTTTTGAAATTTTGTCCAGTGCTACCGATGAACGAGGCATTGTATCCTTTGCATTTAAAATGGTAGATGAACTTGATAGTGTTGTGGGAGGTTTGTCTTTAAATTTAAAGTAGGACTCTATGGTAACTGTGCTTTTGAAGTTCATACGTGGGTAGGCTTCTGAGAGGAAAGTTTTCAATGCGTTTATTGCACTAACAGAGGCTTTGTTGTAGTACAGAAGGGAGTGAAAGAAGTCTAATTTACAGACGGAGAGTATGCTAATGCCAGGATCGAACAGTTTGTCTAGGAACAATTTGGAGTAGTAGTCCAGAAGATGGTGCGGATATCCATTATATCTGAAGAAAGTTTGGAGAAAGTCAACTTCGTTTGAGAAGGTAAGGTAGGAGGACGACAAATAGTATGCCCTAAATGGTAAATTTTTTATCGTATTTATTTTAAAGTGATCGTAGCAGTGATTGGAAAAACTTATTCTGAGGCCTGAGAACGTGAGTTTTCTGTAAACCCCAGTGACAATCGTTGAGTCTTGGTTGGTTATTAAGACATTTAAGAAAGCTAAAGAGTTATATGACTGGTTTTCGGCAGTGAACTTGATATTTGGATGTTTTGCTATTTAAATAATCCAGAAATAAATCAGAATATTTTCGATTCTTAAATATGAGGAAGGTGTCATCTACATAACGATTATAGTGGTTCGGTTTGAATTCATTTGGACAATCGTTAAGCCAAAGGGTTTCATGATGGCATAGGAAGATATTTACTAACGACGGACTGAGCGGGGACCCCATGGCATGGACAGTCTATAGTTAAACATGAAGAAGGAATCTTTAATGGCTAGACTGAGGAATGTTCTAAAGGTAGGTTTGTCCATGTTGTGGAATAGGTCTATGCCGTCAAAAATTTTTGTTGCAAATGATATCTATAGTTTCGTCTACGGGGATGTTGGTGAAAAGAGAGGTGACATCGAAGCTGGACAAGTGGGCGTTAGGAGGCAATTAGAGGTCGTTGATACGGTCACGGAATTCATATGAATTGCGCAAAGTAAACTCATTGGTAGTTAATGGTTCCAGTAATGGAAAGAGGAATTTAGCAATAGAATAGGACTTGGTTTTATAAGCAGCTAGAATTGGCCGTAAGGGGACACCGGCTTTGTGTACCTTTGGATGCTCGTACATGATTCCAGGCGAAGCACCTGAGTTGTGAAGTGGACAGTAAATCGAGTCAGTGAAGCACTTGAGTTGTGAAATGGAAAGCAAATAAAGTCAGTGATGATGCCTTGGTCTAACAATTTTTTCAGAAATCTATCAATTTTGTCGATGAATTTAAGCGTAAGTTTGAAGGGATCGGTAAGCGAATCGTAAACGGTGGTACTTGGCTGTATCGGATAGGATGGCATTCATCTTTCGATAATACTGATTTTTATTTAGAATGGCAATACCTCTATCCATGTCGGGTCTGCACACGACAACGGAATTTTCTCTGTGGAAATTGGGTAATTGCGAATGATCGGACCTAGAAAAAATTGGAGAAAACACTTTATGCTTACTGTACGAGGTGTAGATGCTATTACAAGTTTCTTTTATTTTGTTTTTGTTTCTGCAAATGAAAAGTTGGGAGCAGTGGTTGGGATTTCAGTCCGTTAGCTAGGCCTTCAAAACCTAAGAAATGTTTGTAATAGTCCTGTTTGAATATATGGGTAGGCAAAATTTCAGGCCCAAATGACAGTAGAAATTCGAGGCGTGGTTGAAGTATTTAATTTGAATAATTGAAAACTTCGTTGTTTGGATTACAGGATGTTAGGTTTGGGGATGCTTCTAATGCGTTCAACTGACCAGAATTTAGGTATATCCAGCAGAACCGGTTTACCTCTTGCAAAACCTTCACATTCAGCTCAACACCTACATGCTGAGCAAAACAACCATCCCATCAGCAAGAATGACTTCTAAATCATTGACTCTTCTAATCCAATCGAACTCGCAACATTAGAATCCCTCTACATCCATAGAACAAGACCTAGCCTCAACATTATGACCTCAGCTGCACCGCTTCACACAGTCCACGACTAGCTCCAAATCTGCCAACTGTACAGGCGCTGACATCCGGCCACTTTCACGCAGCTCTGTTCATTCACTTTTTAGACCCCCATGACGGACGTTTCTCCTCCGACTGTGCATGCTCTTTTCTCTTCTCATCTCATATCATCCGACTCTTATATAATTAATGACCCCCAAAGCGTACCACGGTCATTTGCCTTTTAGGTCTCCCCCTGTCAGCACCAGCCCAAACCTAGTTTATTCGAAATCAAATTACTCTTTGTTTTTAATTCATTCAACTCCATTCCTTTATCTCTTTCTGATCATGGGAGATTGAAAGTCCCGAAATGTCAGATTTTATCATCTGTCGAAACTATATTTATTACAAGGGAAAAAGGTTCAGATCGACTTAATTTGAACACTACCATAATCTAAACGCAATTTTTCTTATGATCCAAATGACACACGCTTCTTTGCAATAGGTGTATGTCTCAAAGCTAGTGTACTTTGGTCAGATTAGATAGCTGGTAGTAGATCGACCAATTACCCTATTCCAAGAGAGCAGCCAAGACACACGTTCTGGACCTCTATAAGCTATTGCCGTTTTGTAGAAATTTCCAAACGTTTGAATAAAAACAAGAAGATTTTGTGACGCTGGCTTAAGCCAACGGACTTAACGGCAAATATTTTAGCGAATCTTTTGGTAGATTCACAGATGGGCTTACAAAAACACGGGCTCAACAAATTATTGGAGCAATCTACTACTGCTACTTCTACTACTGCTACTGAGAGAATCGGGCTTCAGAGAGCCCAATAAAACAGTGATCTCGTAGGATGAGCGGTGCAAGCTGGTGCTTCTAGTTATAAACATAATATTTCTGAGTTCTACTTGTTCTACTGAATTTCATATTTGGATTTCGGGCATTAAAAATAATAATAAATAACAGGAGACCACACATCTCAGCGAACTGATAACAATCGCCGCTGCCAATCGCACAATAATTGTTTTTAGAAAACACTATCTCGGGTCCGTACCCTAACACCAGTTCAAAGAAGGGGCGTTATTTAACTTTAACGGCCGTCACGTATTAAGAAATCGTATTTCACAGGCCTGGGAATTCAGTTGGTTGTTCTTGTGACGCAACCTGTACCACCTAAAGCGTATCAAAGAGCTATGTCGTCCATTAGTCCAGTATTATACAAAAAGTTCGTTGTGTATTATTCATATGTCTGTCTCGTCATATTCTATCACTTTTGAAGTTTTTATATCAAACGCTATAATGCAGTAAACTAGGGCAGACCGCCGTCGAAAAATTACGGTAAAGAAAGTTCACGTCCGTAGTCGTAGCTCTACAGTACTCTTGAACGGCGTTCATATCGCGGGTATCCTCAAAACGTACTTCTGCGATCACAGTAAAAATTAACTCTGAAATTCAGTGTACAAAGATTTAACAACTGATTTTACTCCCCTTCTTCCGATGTGGAAACATGGCACGTCTGTACCTTGGCATCTTTATCTGTGGAATCTTCGTCATTCTGAGTTCGACTGCACACTTCAAGTCCACCGGCTGCTTGTTCTTTGATTTCATTCCAAATGGTCGAAGAGAAGAGCGCCACCTATAACTCTTTTCCAAGAGCTGTAAAATTTCAACGCTAGTGAAACGGATATCTACCTTGCAACTGACCATAAATACCTAGTTAATAACCACCACTCAAGGGACATAAGATAGTCTCTAAATGAATGCAACCCGACAACTGCCCGTTGATATCAGAAGCACTTCTTGGGTTCAAGTTCATCGTCTTCAAAATCCAAGCAGTCTAGTGAGTCTTGTCCAACGTAATACGGTATGGCATTCTGGAGCTAAAACCATGGGTGTGAATACCTTAATGTTATCGATTTATTTTCGTCTTCTATCTATGACTTGCTATCTTCTTGATCTGCAAACGCTGCAACAAATATTGGTTAAGGGTCGTTTAAATAAACGCCACGATAAAGGGATTAATTCTTTACCCGGCGGCTGAGAAAGGCTTTCATAAGAAAAGCATTATGGAAGTGATCATATATGGTCACTTGCCAGGTAAAGGTTAAGAAAAAAATTATTTCCACGGAACACATGAAACCATCACAGAAACAAATTTCTTTCCTTCCTACGAAATAATATTAAAGCAAAACTTTATACATAAATCGTGCACATAATCTGAAAATGAAAGAAAAATATCAGCCACGGCGGCGTTGGCGGGTCGAGCCGTACGGTATTACCAGGAAGCAAAGAGTATAACTGGAGGATTCACGAGAAACTAGCATCGAACAGTTACGTCATCAATGACATCAATGACATCAACATCGACGAACGGTACTACTGAGCAGCCTATAACTTTTTAATTAATTATACAAGAAAAAAAACGGTGTCAGTTGAAAATTTCATCCTTCAAGCACATATGTAGATAAATGAAAAGAACATATAATAATCGAACAATAAGCAATCGTCAATAGAAGATTACAGTGGAAGCTGGAGGAAACTTTCACAGCACCAGTGGTAAGATCTGGGCCGTTATGGCGTCCTGATTTAACTTCTTCTATGTAATGAAGCCTTATTACACTTCATATTCAGTTCACAGTGCTCTTCACAAAGCCTATTATAACACATTACCACATTTTTCAACCTAATTTATACAATCTTCCGCCCCTGACTAGCCAACTTCTTGAGTGCGCCCATCCAAATNCTCTGTAATGAAGCCTTATTACACTTCATATTCAGTTCACAGTGCTCTTCACAAAGCCTATTATAACACATTACCACATTTTTCAACCTAATTTATACAATCTTCCGCCCCTGACTAGCCAACTTCTTGAGCTGCGCCCATCCAAATAACACGGTATAATGGTTGTCTTGTCGTCAAGCACAGAATGTTTGAGCAATTGCTGTTACTGTGGTTTCTCTCGCGTCAAGAATATAACGCTGTTTATATTTTCAGTTAGAATTTAGAGCCCAACTTACGAAGGCCTGAGGTCCGGCCCTCAAATATTTCGACTCATCGATATGTCGTTCGCAAACATGCGGTCACCGCTAAGTTTTATTTACATTGAGTCCTCTCGTTACACTCTGTGCTTCCGGGGTAGTACTGTTAAGTAGTGTCATGTCCACTTCGTAGTAACTAACTTACATAAAAGCTTAACCAGTTCCCAACCTCTAACTTGCGTATCTTAGGGAACGATGTTGTTCAAACCTGTGAATGATAGATCAATATTTTTTACTCAATGACACTTTATATTTTAGGGTAAGGAGCGTAGGACTGATCCCGCTAATATGCCATCACAGCTTAGGCCTACATTTTACAAACATATGGTGCTACAGGGTGCCCGCCTGTTACACGAAAACAATGTAAATACTTATTAAATATCATGACAATTTCCACAACAATAATCACTTTCTCAAGAATAAAATATTCCTATGTCTCTTTCCTGTCAACGGAGTCAGTCAACGCGTTTAAAAATTGTCTAGATATACGGTACATTGGGAGAAACATCCTCTACAGCTAAGAACTCCTCCTTCAGTAATTGCAAACTCTTAACGGCCAAAGCTTCCGAGGCCACCTTAATCCATCTTCTCTCTTGCGCTCCAACTACACAATTTGACACCAAATATTTGGGCCTCACAACCCCAAGGTTCCCTAGTACCTTCTTCGCAGGGGATGTTGTAACTTGCCGCAGTTCCTGCTGACAAGGTTAGTTTTTTAAAGTTAGGTAGGCTCTCAATACTTCCCCTCTGTTTCGGTAGGTGGGCTGCTGATCGAGGTGGCTGACCAATTCCCGCTCGACTTCTACCTTCTTGTATTTCGTTTCCTTCCCCCGTGCGGTGTAGCTGAGCGAAAGCGTTCAGCCTTGCCCGGGGGTTGGAGATGCTCAACTTGCGTTTTTTTCCTGTCAGTAGCGCACTGACCACTCTGAGACCTACCGGCAGAAAAACCGAGACAAAAATCATTGACAATTTGAAACGCGCCCTAGTTGGCGCACGAGCCTGTGGTTAAACACAGGAATAGTTCGGCGCGATATAGGCAGTGTGCCACTCTCGGAGTAAATATAGGTATATTTATTCCGATGTGCCACTGAAGCGCTAGCAAAACTTCTACTACTACTACTACTACTACTACACAGTTTGACATCTCTAAGCTCCGCATATCCGCGGCTATTGATCGTGCTTGCGTGCACTCATGATCGTCTCTTTGGCTGGATTCTTCCCCTCCCCCTTTTTTCAACTTCTTTCCTGAGTCCTCTATATCCTACTAACATAATGGCAATAGCTCATAGAGGGCCGGGGCGTAAGTTCCGGTGTCTCTTTGGGAATGGGCCTATTGGTTCGTCTACTGCCGCCTATCTAATCTAATCCTTACGGTTTTCCAGCCAAATCTTTATTTACGCAGTTTAATTCAGGCATTTAATTAACTGAATCATTACCCAAATATTGAATGCTGCTAAGGAATTTTGAGCCACGGTACTCACATAAATATTTTTTTAAACACTTCTTATAATTCTACCCTTCAAGCCAGGGAGGAACAATCTCCGAGACCAAACCTCTTGCTTGTGGAGCAAAGCGTAGTCTGCTCGACCCCAGCCGGTGAATGGCGTCTCGCTGACCTGCGTGTTGTTAATGCATTCATAGCAACGTCTTGCATACGAGGGTCAGTCCATCACACTTTGCAAATGCAATGAACATTCAATCTGCACAAGCGATGACAGCTTACAAGCTCCCTCGCGAGAATTGATGGTGTCATCATATGCCTGCCATGACGAACAGGAAGGACTTCGGTAACAGGTTTCTGGGACCTCTCAGGCTTTGTCTTGTAATTGAAGGAGTTGGCCGCTTTTGTGATAGTGCGCAGCAAATCATTCAAATTGTGTGCAGTGAAGCATTATAGTGATGAACGCAAAATCATTGAACTGGTGTCCAGTAAATAATAACGGTAAATCAAGGAGGTAGTGGGCAATTATTGGTTGAAACAATCAGTACTATATAATTATTCACGTCGGGTTTTTATTTATTTATTTATATCTTTCCTGTCACACTCTATGGGAATAAAATAGGAGAAAATTCAGAATTCAAAATGTAAAAAAAAGTGGGGTACCTTGCAATCTTTTTCTGCGGCGAAAAAAAAAGTTGGGTACCTTGCAATCTTTTTCTTTAGTATTAGATGGGGGATAAATGAGGAAGCCCAAAAGACGGCCGGGGTTTTGGTGAAGTGTTAATTTTTTGCCATCATTTATAATGACGGCACGGGCCACTAGTGGTGTACAGTAAACAGTTAAAAAGTGTTGCGCTATAAATTAGTGAAATGGTGGTGTACAGTAAACCAATGACGTGGTGTATTGTAAGTCATTAAATTAGAGGCTTACAGTAAATCACTGAAATGGTGTACAGTAAGAGACACACTCACCAGAAATCGTGTAGTCTGAATTATTAACATGGCGTACAGTGAATCACTGAAATGCAGTACAGAAAATCATTGAAGTACCGTATCAACTTTGAGATACACATAAATCAATGGAGTGGGTGTCTAGTAAATTTTGGCGATACGTACTGTACGTACACCGTCCTAGTTAGACGTGCCGTAGCTTTTGGACTTACTTACATTAATTTTCTGCAGATCGATGACTCCCATGTACAAATAATACTCGCAAGTACAATACATCATCCTGCTGTCAGGTCACGTCTTCAGACATGAGCCGATCCAGTAAAAAGAAAATTTTCGGTCTGATCTAATTTTAACCACAAGATGCGAATGTGAAATTGTATCGGGAAAATAGAACTGCAGTTTATTTTGAGCTCAACTTTACATTTCGCAGAGTGCAAAAGAGCCAATGCTATGTAAACAATGAATTTTCTCAGACTGACGATGCCAGTGAAGAAAAAAAAAAAAAAGAGTAGCAAAACATATCCGAGTCGCGTCAACCAATCATTCGCGATTTTGTTTCTGAGCGAACGCAGAGTGTGTCTGTTGACGGCGTTTTGAGCGCCTCAGTCGGGGTGGTGTCTGGCGTCCCTCAGGGCAGTGTGCTTGGCCCGCTGTTGTTTGTTCTTATGCGGATCCAGTAATACGGGTATGTAATACTGTGTTCCTCTATGATTGTGATACCTTTCGAGACGTATCTCAGAGTGGAGAGGGTCCTCTATACCGTAGGGATGAAGTAAAAGTTGAAGAAGGTAAGCAATAACTGTACTCTTCAATCTAATATTGATATGATACAAGGCGATATCAGTACAGGTTGATGTAGTACTGTATAAATTGCGAGACTAAGATGTCGAACAGAACAAGGGCAACGCAACTGATCACTGGCTAGATGTGTCACCAGTGAGCTATTATCTGTAAGTGCTGCCAGCCAAGAAGCGACCGGCTTATTTATCGACTACCTACGAAAGACATGCAGTACAGGTCTGCACATTCTCTATACTAGTGACATGTTCTCTTCACACGAAAACACGTTGATCAACTATGCCGACGATTCCACTTTGATGGCGGTGATGCCTGCTCCTCGCCTGCGTGATGCTGTCGCTCAGTCTCTGAATAGGAATTTGTCACGCATTAGCGCATGGTGCTCTGCCTGGAGTATGAAGCTGAATGCCAATAAGACCAAGTCGATGATTATCAGTCGGTCTCTGACACTTGTACCGCAGCATCCCCAACTGGAGATTGATGACACTTTATTTCAGAAGTCTAGCTCCTTGGAAATTCTTGGTGTTGTCTTTGATGAGAAGCTTATTTTTGAGCCGCATGTTAGGAGGTGGGTGTCACGTGCTTCCACTAAAATTGGGCTACTGCGTAAGTAGTGGGTAAAGCCGCGAGATAGTACTTTTTGAGGGTAGGTTCCCCTCGCGCCCCCCGGGTCATCGCGCCGCCCCTTCCGGTTTCCCAGGCCCCGCCCACTCCGGTTAGCGCCCCCCCTGACCCCCGCTA
>LQNS02277718.1:15193281-15209294 GCA_001587735.2 Parhyale hawaiensis
GAATGTATTTACTGAAGTATTTAAATACATTTATGTATTTGAGTATTTAGTATTTAAATACATTTCAAAAATGTATTTAGTATTTAATTACATTTTACGGATGTATTTAGTATTTAAATACTTTGATGTATTTAGTGCCCATCACTGTATATTGTTTAGGGTATAAACTACCAAAGACTTGGCTGTCCAGAAGAAATCTGGCATTTTCTCAAGGATTCTTTGAGCTGACTTAGAGCTTTAGATACACAAGACTAAAACACTTTATAATCAACATTGGGACTTCAATTATTAGCTACTAGCAAAAACTTAATACAGATGTAAGCATTGTGTTCATTACTGAAAGACCCACTAACACATCAATCTGTGTAGCTTAATTCGGACACTGCAAACAATTGCACTTGTTGAAGCTTCAGATAGTAAACTTGGAATATGCCGTGGTAATTACCTAGGTCACTAATGAATTAAGAATGCTATCCACCAATAATTTGCTTTGACAGTTGTGGTTCTAACTAATACATTTCATTGATAAGTTTGAACTTTGAAATTATCAGTTTTTTTTTTTTTTTTTAAATTTTATTTTTAGCAAATTTGGCCCATCAGTACATTATACAGAGGGCATCTGAACATATTTTTGAAGTGTAGAAGCAAGTATAAAGCCATATATGATTTAGTAGTGTAGTGTTGAGTATATTTAAACTGTTATTCACTGCTAGCCAGCTTTCATTTGCTCAAAAAATGCTTCTTTTTTAAAAACACCCAAAAACCCACTACCGCTGTTTTTTTTTTTGTGTGGGTTTTTTAATGCAAACCCTGATGAAAATGGAAGGAAGTAAAGTGGGCACAAAGGATGGGCGTCTCGAACGCCTAGCTAATGGCTAAAATAACCTGCACGAGCTCCCGGGGTCGCCGCGCCCCATAACATAGGATGTTTGAAGGCGCTTTGCCCCAAGCCATATGTCTCCATTAAAATAATCATAACCACTATAAGATCAACTGCAAAAACCTATGAAATGTTGCAAATGTAGCAGAAAACATATACTTTGTAATTATTCATGAGATAACGATTCAAAGTAGATATTTCCTACGTTACAGAAATATTGTGAATGATACAAAAGTAGTTTTACCCGCAGAAACATGTATATATACGGTCATAACTTACCTCTACGACCTCACACAGCCACACCCTTCCACAGTGGTGCGCAGCGGGTTCCCGGACCGTTGCATATTGCGACACGTGGCTACTAACGCACTAATTCTTGCTATCATGAAAAGGCGCTTTACTCCACATGCTAGTAGTAGTAAGAAATTTTTACTAGCGCTTCAGTGGCAGACATGGGCGCGCTGCCCCACGTTATCCTACATAATTTATTTTTGACCGTTAAATTACGACATAGTTACCTCTTAATGTCACTTCTTATATCATAAAAATGTTGGATTTTTCTGAATAACCATTATTGCAGTATAAGATTACCTTAGTTCAATGCAAATAGCCATTTCAGGAACGTCGAAAATAGATTCATGAGTTTTGAACATGCTCAAATTCACTGTTGCAGATTAGCAGTGATGTGAGTAATGAAATTTTTGCCGTACGGTGTTAAGTTTCGACCTACATTAACTAAATAATATTGTGCTTGACATTATACATATCTACAGAAATATACAGTGGTCATTTCCCTTCTTTGTACTGAAACTCACTTCGATGCTATATTTTCTACTGAAAATACATTGGGAAAAAAGTGCAATAGAGCGTGACACGCAGTTTCCACAGATGTAGGGTGGACACTCTAGAGATGTAGAGTGGAAGCTCTCCTAGTGACTGTAAACGTGCTGAGATGAGAAGCAAGGGATGTGTAGGTGTGCACATATAAGAGGAAACCATGCACGAGGTTCTTCTTGTAATCGACCAGCACGCATAGAAGAGCAATTCGAGAAGGACGAGTAAGAATAGAGCAAAATACGTCCGTAGCAACATGAAACAGAATAAAGCGAAGTCGGCACGAAAGAAAAATGTCGGTAAGGCTAAGGTAACCTACGGTATCTCAAAGGGAGTGTCTTCCGACTGAACGCTATCGTAATTTGAAACTCCTGACAAGGAAAAAGGAAACAATATTATTGAGTCAAAAGTTTGTTCAAATCAAAGCGGTCAACCGAGCATTGGGCTTCAGACTCTAAATACTCCTACCACAGAAAAGCTCGGGCATTCTGTATCTCTAAGTTGTTCGCAGAGGTAAACTTGACACTTCGTATTCGACATTAAATACTCAACAGATGAAAATACTCGGCCATTTTCATCCGAATTCATCAATAGTTTGTTCACAGTGGCTCATCAATAGTTTGTTCACAGTGGCAAATGGAATATTTGACATTAAACACGATGCAGCCAAGAGAAACGATCGGCCATTTGTTCAAGTGATAGTTGCTGGGCCACAGCGGTAGGTAAAATGCATATAAGTTCATCTTAAAATATTCTACTGTTACAAAAGACTGTCCAAAATTATCGCGTCGATCATTTTCTTATCCTTTGCACCAGAAGCAAAAGTTGTTGCCACTACAAGCAGCAGCAGCAATGAACACACTGAACTGTATTTCATACACGTTCTATGACGGTTCGAGTTCAAACCATGTCTGATTCACCGTGTGTACAAGATTCCAAGATGCTTTTGATCTTGAACGAGTTCCAGCGGATACAAGACAGTGTTTCAACACTGCTGCAGAGGATACACAACATTCTTTCAACACTGCTGCAGAGGATACAAGACAGTGTTTCAAAACTGCTGCAGAGGATACAAGACAGTGTTTCAACACTGCTGCAGAGGATACACAACATTCTTTCAACACTGCTGCAGAGGATAAAAGACATTCTTTCAACACTGCTGCAGAGAATACAAGACAGTCTTTCAACACTACTGCAGAGGATACACAACATTCTTTCAACACTGCTGCAGAGGATAAAAGACAATTTAATACTGCTACAGAGGATACAAGACAATTTAAAATTGCTGCAGAAGATACAAGACAGTCTTTCAACACTGCTGCAGAAGAGACAAGACAATTTAATACTGCTGCAGAGGATACACAACATTCTTTCAACACTGCTGCAGAGGATACAAGACAGTCGTGCAACACTGCTGTCGAGGATATCAGACAGTTGTGCAACACTGCTGTCGACGATACAAGACAGTCGTGCAAAACTGCTGCAGAGGATACAAGACAGTCTTTCAACACTGCTGCAAAGGATATTCGACAACCATGTGACAGTGCGCCATTGGATATATGACGGCCATGTCACACTACGCCATAGGATATTTGACAGCCGTGTGACACTGCTGCAGACGACACGAGTCACGTAACCCTGCTGCACAGGGGTGACCGGACATATGCGCACAGGACAAAAGCGCACACAACAAAACCGCACACTGACAAATGCGCACATTGACAAAACCGCACACGACAAATGCACATAAGACAAATACGCACCTACTATTTTATCGCTGTACTGCTTCCTAGATAGCACTGCTCTGCTAATTGAAAGACTACAAAAACAAAGAAGTTCTAGAATCTTCTCCAGAGATTCTAGAACTATTATCCTTCGTGAAATGTGTAGTCGGCTGTGGGGAATTGAATAGGCCAAAAATAAACATACATTCTACATATATGTATAGTGTTGCTGATCTTGTCAATTAGGGTATTCGATTGAAGTGTTAGACTATTTCGTCAAATGGTTAGCCATGCAAATTGTTTGAATTTCAGATTAGGAGATTTTTAAACAGTGTGAATGATAACAGAGATAAATTGCCTCAGGAGCGTACAAAGTTTTATATGGTTTTACTTTTTTTTGGAAAATAGTCTCAGAAACTTATATGTGAACTTCCATATATACTTTGCGAACACCGCGCTAAAATAGATTTTAGAATCATTCTCAGCGATGAGTTCAGTATAACCTCATTGTTCAAGTTTAAGCTTGTTCTTACAAGCCTTCAATCCCTACAGTTGTAGAGTTGTTGAGCACGCTGGAAAGAGCATTCTTACTAAGTCCCTCTTAGCTTATCCATCTCAGTCTGCTGTTCGCATACACGCTGAATCTTGAAATGTCCCTGTAAAGCTGAATGATATGAAAGTGTTGGGGGACTGCATCTGATCAAGTTACACTGCGCATTTTAGAGTCGTTATGCATTCTTAAATGGAGACCTCAGTTGAACGACAGTCAGGCAGCATTCCCGTTCAATATCGTAAAATGAATGTATGCTCATTTGACAGTACGGTTCCCTTATATCGTAACATATTTTGTTTTTCGGTCATTATTTTTGTATCGTGATTTTCTGGTAACTCGTATAAAGGTTTTGATTATTAAATGTTTATATGTTACACATATATATATATTGACCAGCCTAATAACAAGCAGCGATTACGTAACTGCTTGTATATTTAGGCGTGGATTGTTTTCTATATTTATTTTGTTTTCGTATCGCCTATTAGTTAGGCTGTCTTTACTTTTTTTTTGTGCCGTGAGGAGGAGTTGCCTTCCTCATCAAGTAATTTCTTGCCTTTCCTACCGGTAGAAACAGTAAAGATTTTCCTTAGGAAGTGCTGCTAAGCGACTTCTCTTAATGGACTCAGCCTGAATATAGGTGGCGAAACGTTAACTAAATATAATAAAAGTTATAAAAGTTAACTAAAGGCTAGACACTACTAAAATGAATTACAGGAAATCTTATATACGCAGTCAAACGATAGAATAGTAGGTGCGCGTTTGTGTGTGTGTGTGTGTGTGTGTGTGTGTGTGTGTGAGCATTTGTCGCGTGCGGTTTTGTCAATGTGCGCATATGTCAGTGTGCTGTTTTGTCGTGTGGGCATTTGTCGTGTGCGTTTATGGCATGGAACCCTGCACAGGGCACAACGCCCTGGTGCAGTTTTCATTGGACAAATGAGAAACTTGTACTGGCCCTTATCCAACGAGAATACGTAACTAGTTATTTTACAAAGTCTTTTTCTTGAACCCATCGGCGCAGACATTTTGAAAAAATAAAATACAATCTAGACTAAATATAATCACTCTCTTGAAATATTTGTTTCTTCATTAACTGGGTAGTACTTTATTATTGCGCTGAAAATTTATCTAAACGTATTGCAAAATTATGCACCACTCTGTGAAAAACAACTACGAAAACACTCTTTTGTCTTAATTCTATGCCGCCGATTGTCAACTGTTCTCGTCTCAGCCAAAGTAATTGTTACCAGGTACCAATTAATATGTTAGCGCCTCAGTAATTAACTTCCATTTGCCTCAACTGAGCACAGACACTCGAAGCAATGCAAAGAAGTACCGCTAGAATGCCACGACTTAGTAATGTATAAATGTCAATACTGCAACAAGAATAAAGAATTCCACCAGACTCGGGCTCACAGAGAACAAGCAATCACTGCTTTCAATACATAATATCGTACATAATCGCTTTAGTGCCTACTGTACGCATTTGTGGACGTTAAAAGTAGCACTATTCCTGCATTAAATGATAATTCATGTTAAAAAGGTCAAACCGTACCTAAAACCTATACTCACATAGTTTACATTCAACGAAATACATGCATTAAGTAGTTTCAATGTGGTAGAAGTAATCTCTCAACAGTAGAGCACTGCTGGAAAGACGCACAAGGGTTAGTTCATTAAGAGGTTAATTCAAAAGCCTGTGGGTATACATTGGAATAAATATACTACTGTAGTGTGCACGTTCACTACTCCTACCGGAGCCTGTGTGCCTTTTTGCCTGCCATTCTGGCTTGTATCAGGAGGGAGAGGGAGGTGCGAGGCATCAGGCTCGTGCTTTTAGATCTTCACTTCTTCAAAAAAGGCAACTAATATACCTAGCACTTGATATATTATATACCAACCCCCCGAAGTTACCGCCCTGTCTTGGATGTTAATTTATTTATTCTCGGGGTAAAAATTAGCTCCGAGATTTCGCTAACAGATTCCGCGAGCTATCTTGTGTTGATGTGGTGCGGGCTATTTAAGTACTGGCCGTCACCCCGTCACTCAGCAAGGTTGACTGCCAAAGTTGGAGGTATTAAGAATAGGAGAGTTCAAGCCACAATGTGAGGCAGCGGCTACAAGATACGGAAACTGGAGGCGCACTCGAGTAGAATATTTACTCGAAGGTTTAGACATAGAGCTGGGTATCCGCTGTTTAAAAATACGCCGTTTGATACTTGATTGACTGATTGCCTGCTTGGTTGATCGCTCCATCTCGANAAGCCACAATGTGAGGCAGCGACTACAAGATACGGAAACTGGAGGCGCACTCGAGTAGAATATTTACTCGAAGGTTTAGACATAGAGCTGGGTATCCGCTGTTTAAAAATACGCCGTTTGATACTTGATTGACTGATTGCTTGCTTGGTTGATCGCTCCATCTCGACCTGAAGGATTAAATAAGACAATGTTTGATCACAAAGAGGATAAGATAGGAGGAAATTCGAGCCTCAGATTAACAGAAAATTTCTTTCTTCAATATGATGGAGACGCTGTATTTTGTGAAGCCTACTCTACTTACAAGGTGGCTGTACTTATTGAAGAGTTTTTCTTTCTTTAGTTAATTAGTTGAATGGCTTCACTTCTATACATATATCAACCGTTGCCACCGATGATTCACAAATTGGATGTAAGCCGTGCTTATTAGTTTCACAGTACCGTTGTCATTTTACGCAGACTACGTTTGCCATGTTTTGTTTTTATCGCTTCTCTTCTGTCGCCATTATTTGATTAAAATGCCTTCACAACAGAAAATTCTCTCCACGCACAGCAGACTTCACAATTAAACTTCAGATTTCACCAGCAGACCGGGCTTGATATACCAATCTCTGTAGCTAGGATACCATTGTGATTAAAGTTTTACAGCTTTGTGCAGTTCATTTTGTTACCTTTTGCTTAGCCAGAGCACATTCGTTGCCGCCATGCTGAAGGCCCGGCACCCTATAGTAGGTACGTTAAGAAAGACTGGTAGTCAACACCGCGACAAGACATTCATAAAATTAAAAAAAAAAAACACAGGATAGCACGGGTTAGTGCGTTAGGGATTAACTAGGTTATGACACAGATCAGTTTTATTGTGACGAGTCTAAAATTTTTGGAAGGATAATAGGACAAGAGATCACTAAGCGTTAGTGCGTCGAGGGATTAACCCATTAAGGCCGAAGAAATGTCTCTCGAGAACAGCACTAATTTACTATCTTTAAGCAAATTAATACAAGCATGGATTAAGCAGACCTGACGCACGTCAGGTTTAGAAAGAATGAAGCACCGTTTATAGAAATAGGGACGAAAATAATAAAATACTACAAAAAATAGAGTCTCTAAAACATCCAATATATACGTAACGGAATGTGAACTATATGCATTACGTTAAGAAGTTAAAATACACATAATGATCGAGCCATGGACCACACGATTCCTTGACTGTCCACTGAAATTTACAAATAAGGCTGATTGTAAATTGATAATTTAAATTACGACCAAATCTTTTTCAGGCAAAAGAATGACTTCAAACGAAAAGTAAACGGTTTTCGGTGAAGCAAGAAATGTCTTTATCAGCAAGAAGCAAAAATTCGTAGCTATATACCAACTGTGGACGACGCTAATTGAAGCTTTGGGACAGCAAAATGACCTAAAATTGGCTAAATTACATTTTGTAATTTACTGTAGGCCAGTGCTCACGCATGCGCGTTTCTTTCCAATAGATACATTCTTTGCGTCTCCCAGAATAGTTTATTTTTGCGTCTAGTCGGTAAGTTGAATGGAACAAATTTTATCGAGGCTTTATCACTTTGCCATCAGCCTCTTCCGAGGAGTGGACAAAGTATCGTGTGGTCCTTGATGGGGTCAATAAAACTGGTGCAAGTCCATGACTAGTTATACTAACGCAGTGTTTCGATGCAGAAGCACTGTCATGAGGCTGTGTATTGAAATGGTGCATTCAAAATTTTGAGTTTGTAGCCTGGTGACTCCGATCATTCTATGAAGTGTTCTGTGATAAAGTACATAATTAAAAATACACTAAAACATGAGATAAAATACACGCAACTACCGCGCCGTGCGACGCTTACAGCAAGATAACCAAGAAATTTGGGTTTCAATACTGCATGGTCTAAGAGAAAAATAAAGAATTTGCAGGGTTACCTCATATTATCAAGGTTGCTATCACGTAGTGGGTGAACGCCCTTGGAGTGCCCTAACTGTGGTATAGGTCCAGGTAGTGAAGCCACTGGCCCCACGGCTGATTTTCTGTGGCCAGCAACTGCTGGTACTACAAACTTATTGTAAAAGAAAAAAACACAGAGTTCCTGCGGCATCTGAATATGAAATGGAATAGAATATATAATAATATGATAGAGGTACACATATCTATATTTAGCCCTTCATGTAACCGTTTAGCCCCAGAGTAGCCCCCAGATGACGAGGAAGTTGACCACCCTGTAGTATAGTCCCTGAAATGGGCACTAACGCCGCTGCGGCCAACTCTTGTGCTCGCGGTTGTTTATAATCTCTCTACTTTACCGACAAGAAACCAAGTGGTCATTGGGGTTAATGTAAATGGCGGGATAATATAAAACGCATATATCTAATGGCCGATCTACAAGTTAGTCTTTTCAACGTGCTCACTCATCCGACACTGTTACAGTGCCGTAGAAACTGCAGAATAATGGATTGTTTCTGAGCTTCATTTCACTCCAAACTTGAAGAGATACCCGTAACTTGCCTAGTTTCACTTCCCGAGAAAGTTGATGCGACGGTTTCCATTTGAATAACTTTTTGAGGCATGCACGAACTTGTGCTGACAACGACGCTACAAAATATGAGGACGAGTGAATGCGTTGAAAAAGACTGTAATGTTTAGACAGGCCTTAAGCTTTTTCTAGTTTAGAGGTTTGGGGAAATGAGGAACCACTACAAAAGATTGATATAAACATTGAACGATTATTATTTTTATCATCGAGGTATACAGCCGGGCGTCAAACGACAGGGCAGACCCCGAGTATTAATCCTTTACAGGGCAAGTGGCCATATTATTATATTGGTATTGTCCCGCTATTTCCGAATCTAAGACGATCAATAGCAATCTAAGAGGATTTACTCGGCTTACAGCCGAAACCACAACGTTGTGCTCAGGGCAAGAGATGAAGGACGAAGAGAAAAGAAGACAGAAGAAAGAAGCGCCCGTGCGTACGGTCCCCTCCCGCAGAACAAGTCGGTCACCTCGATCGGCGGCCCACCTCGCGGGACAGAAGAGGAGATTTAGCGAACCTACCTAAGCTAAAAAACTAACTCCGTCAGCAGGAACTGCGGCAAGCTGCAACATCTCCTGAGGAAAAGGCACTAGGGACCCTTGGGTGCGAAGTGGTAACATATGGTTACTTCAATATCTTCCTATGATAGCATTTTTCAGCCACCCGATACACAGGTATTATTATATTCAGAAGTTTAAGTCTCTGTTTATTATTATTGTATTGAGTAGTTTAAGTCTCCGTCTCCACAGCAACGGCGATCTAACAGAGGAAGAAGCAAGGGACACATAGTGTGACGATAGATACGTGGAACCCATGCACGACGGTGTTCCCACACAGGATCAACGCGCATGGGANGAGTAGTTTAAGTCTCCGTCTCCACAGCAACGGCGATCTAACAGAGGAAGAAGCAAGGGACACATAGTGTGACGATAGATACGTGGAACCCATGCACGACGGTGTTCCCACACAGGATCAACGCGCATGGGAACAGCAAGTCGGGAGAGAAGAGTAAGAACAGATTGAAGAAAGAGCAGTAGGAGGAAAAGATGGGATGGAAGCAAAGTGGGCACGAAAGACAGCCGTCCCGAAGGCCTAGCTAATGGCTAAGGTAACTTACACAAACCCCTGGGGGCGCTACTCCCCATAATTAAGTCTCAGTTCCACAACGAAGGCGATATCACAGAAGAAGACAGAATGGAAATATAGTATGACGATAGACACGTGGAACCCTTGCACAAGGGTGTTTCCACAATAGAGCACCGCGCATGGGAAAAGCAACTCGGGAAACAAAATGAAGAATACGTAAATGAGAGAGTAATTATTTACCCTTTTGCCCAGTCAAGTTGATACATATGATATGCGTTTCTTTATAGAGTGAGACGTCCTGAATCCAAAAATCACGACCATTTTTTGGGGAAATGCTTACTTTTCGAATATTTGACTTTGAAGTTCTATTTTCCCCCATCTAATACTGAAGAAAAAAAATTTCAAGGGACCCAACTTTTGTTTCCAAAAGGGGCAACAGCAATATTGATAATTAAAGTAGGTATTTTTGGAGGTAACTAACCTAACCTTAGTTACTACCAAAAAACCTTCTTTAATTAATCAACGTTGTTGTTGCTCCTTTAAAAAAAAGTTAGGTACCTAGGAATTTTTTTCTCTCAGTATTAGATAGGGGGGTAAAAGAATTTCACAGTCAAATATCTCGAAAAGTAAGCATTTCCCGAAAAATGGTTGTTGTTTTTGGATTCAGGATGTCTCAATGTATAAAGAAACACATATCATATTTATCAACTTTACTGGACGAAATGGTAATATGAGCCAATGAGAGTAAGAAACAGGAGTATGAAATCGGAAGGAAGCAAAGCGGACACGAAAGACAGACGTTCCAAAGACCTAACTGATGGCTAATGTAACCTACAGAGTCCCCCTGGGGTCGCTGCTCCCCATAATTTAGGATTGGTTACTAAACTAAGCTAACCCTAATAGCCCATCCTATGTCCCCTGAGGGGGTACAGAGTTGAGCAACCTCAAAACGCCCGAGTGTCTGCGATGAAGAACCACTAAAGAAGCAAATTCACAGCTGACGTAAAGTCCTTCCAATTCCATCAGCCGAGCACGGACCCCAGTGACGAAACTAATCAACGATTACAAGCGTAACACTCCATGCCTTGTGTGATAAGTTCACCATTGAAATATCCTCCAAGCGCAGCTATGCGGCACCTAAAGCAGAGAAGAGCGATGTTAGTACCGAATTTACTCGTACCTGCGGCGACCTGTGGCTCCTAATGTGGCAAGTGCGGCAGAGCTCCATACCAGGGTAATGGTGCTGTCTTGCGTACACGAGAGGAGGACTACCAGTGTAATATTGCTGCTAATATCACAAGCGATCCTCTGGTTTTAGTTCTGGCTACGAGCAGCTCCAACCTGCCCGGAACTTAAGCCATGAGAGTTGAATTTGCTACTGTGAATCGTGTTCCAGGCGTTCATCCCAAACCAATACCGTTCGAGGTGCCTCTAGAGTAATCGGTTAGGGATTAACTACTGACTAAAACTCGAACCAACGATCCCAAATAGTGGAATGCTCATAAATAATTTTCGGACAAGTTAAAACCAACGAGTTTAGCTTATATGGTTGGAACTGTGAAAATGAATGGCGCACTTAACGGTAATAGCTCACAAAGGGCCGGACTGTGAGGCTCTGCTGCTCTCTGAGACTGGGCCTGTTAGTCTGTCTACTGCAAGCTAACTAGCCCAATTTCCAAGCTAGTTTCCCTACAAAGCCAGCCTATCAAACAAATACTTTCTGGTGTGAGGTAACTAACCACAGAAAGTAAAGAAGATCATAGACACGAGAGACGGCGCCGCAACTTTGAGCACAGGATCCAACCAACAAAGCATCGTTCTTTTGTAAGAGCAGATAGGGCATAAATTAATTTCTTATGAGAGAGCAGTAGTAAATACGGAACTAAAAGCGCAAAAATCACGTCACTCACATATACTAAAACAATTGATAAGACAAAGTTTAGAGCACTGTACAAGCAAGTATAATATCTGATCACGAGAGGAATACTTCGTAAAATTGTTCAGCTGGCTCGAACCAGTGTATAAACTGGCGATTAAATATGCAGTTAAAAAAATCAACTGACTGCATCTTTAAATCATTTGGTTCACTAATTATGATGGAACAAATTCACTTAATTTGCAAACTAACAAAACCACTAAGAAGAAGCAACGCAAGAAGCATGGATAATCACACGCAATAGCAATCACGCATAACAAAGAAAGAGGCATGGAAAAGAATCAGATGAAATGAGTAACGACGAGTAGGTAACAGCGATTCAATTTCGTTCAGTATAGTTTACAAGTCTAGTCTAATTCTAGTGAGTTTCATCAGCATAGTTTTGGTTAGGTGCACCTTTTCAGATAGATAATAAGACGCCAAGCATCTCTAACCCTACACGGCTCGGCTGAACGAATCTGCTCAGCCATACGACACAGGGCAAGAAACGAAAAGGGAAGAGAGAAACATTCGTGCGGAGGGTCCCTTCCGGTGCCAACACACGGGAGCAGACAGGAGTCCCACAGGATAAGTTGCTCACCACTATACGGCGACCCACCTACCGAACAGAAAAGGATGGATAGAGACCCTACATAACCTAACCAACGAGCCTTCTTAGCAGGAACTGCAATTAATGCTGAGAAGGCACTCGGCATAGCACTTGGGTTAGTGAGGCCTCTAGATATTCTGACAGGGCTAGGACTTGACAGAACATACCCCTGAGGGCATAAGAGTACCAATAGAGCAGATGCAAAGCGCGCTAGAAAATATAGAGGACCTGAACGCTTAGGTCAAGGGACAAAGTAACACAGCCAGGTAAAAATATAGTTAATGTCAGAATGGACAACACGTACCAAAACACAAATGCCGAGACTAGAACCTTGACCTCACTAGACGGCATTGTACCAACCCGGCTCGGTTACTAGGGGCGAGGCTGCACGCTATTGTCCAGCGTACCGCTGGCGTGGATGGTGGGCCTCGTCACCAAGCCCTGGTGCCCACTGGAGCAGCGGAACTCAGCTATTTAGTCTTCAGTTTTTCTCTGCACTACCAGTTATATACTAAACAGTATAATACTTTGCTAGCAGTTATATATTGAGAAGTTTAATACTTCGCCAGTTACATATAGAGTCGCTTATTACTTCGCTAGCAGTTACATGCAGAGTCGTTTAATACATCGCCAGCACGTTAGAAAGAAACGCAACGCTATCTTAACTCAGGCTGCGCGACCTCGCTACAACGGCATTTTCTCCCATGGAAATAAGAGAAAAATCCTAGCAGCGGAACAAGACAGCCTGACGAACACTGGGTTCATTGCGTGCGCAAATTAAGGCACTGCTGGTGCACATCAAACATATAGGTACGACCGTATACAAAAGTGTAAAAAGTGCTCCATCCCCACTCCAGGTAAAGTGCCAGACCACGGTGCTAACGTGTTATCGCATATGCTAAATATTAGGTATGTAGATCTAATATTGAACATTTTGCAGTAAACACTAAATATATCTATGGTGCTAATCATTTTATAGCAAACGTGTACTATACTATATCTACTCCATCGAACGTAAAGGCTAACTACGAGCCACTGCTGCAGCGTAAACGGCTTTGAAATAAATATATACTTGCTACCTAACAAACAAATGATTATTTGGGCTGGACGTACTATAGGAGTGACACAGGAACAATACAATTGCATACTGACGGCTATTACCTCCAACATCTTTAATGCTGTAATAAACTGCTTAAGGATAACGTCTTTAACACTCAAATAATTACCTACCTGCCACTCTGAAAAGTATCCCTAGCTAGGCATTACCAGTATATTTGTCGCAAAATGAGCATTTTGCTTTGTTCTTTGAGAATTTTGACAGGAAAAAGTCTAAAAGCTTTGAAACTTCTTGCTTTACCTTGGCTAAAATACCTATAGAGACGAGTTACTACGAGCAGACGGTAGATTCATCACAAGTACGGTATCATTAATACATTGAATAGTTTGAGCCTCCTTTTCCACCACAAAGGCGCTCTACTAGAAGAAGAAATAAGGAGCACAGAGAATGTCGACAGAAACGTGGGACCCATGCATAGGGCAGTGATTCCCTATAATTCATCAATGTAGACCCTTGCAAAGAGAGCAATGCACCGTCATAGACCCCTAGTGTTCTAGTGTTGAATATATGCATCATGTAACATTTAGGTAACACTTATATTACAAAGGAGAAAGATAAAATCTCTGTCTTGTCAATATTAACTACAGCACTGCGGGAGCGCACACCGCTGCCAAGCAGGGAAACACTCACGAAATATTCAAATTGGCTTTCAAAACAAGATTTTTTATGCATCAACACCAAAACCTAACCATTTGTGCTTCTTCATAGTATCAACAGTTTCTGTAATTTTACTGATCTATTCATTACTGTTTGAGTTATACACTGCCAATAAACATTATGACATACATAGGTCAGACACACGAACAGATCAACCGAGCATCACAAAATTTTATTCATTTATGTCTTTTAGCATAACTAACAATTTCTGTAAATTTCATAAAGATCCTTCTAAAACTTTGTGAGTTATTGTGCTAACAATCATGAAATTAAATGCAGCCCGAAACAAACGAACGTACCAACAGATCATCAAAAAAATTTGGTCATTCACTCTGCATGATATATGCAACAACTCAGGTAAGTTTCATGAAAATCCGTGCACAAGTATTCCAGTTATGGTACTAAGAAAAAATAGGCAGACAAACAAACAGATCAACCGATATTCGCCGAAAGTCAATTATCTGTAACTGTTAACATGCCTAACAATCCTAGTAAATATTGTAAGGATCCATTCAATCTTTTTGAGTTTTCTGGGTTGACAGCCAAATAGACGAACAATCTGACAGCCAAACACGGCTAAAACATGACCTCCTTGGCGGAGCTAATTAACTGCCTAGCATAAAATAATACTAAAATGAATACTAAAAAACTAAGAGATAATACATTATTAACTGAAATTCCCTATATTGGGGCATTTCTCTCGAGAATTCATGTATTCTAGATTTACGGCTATTATATAAGCATTTATCCATTACTGCTTTCAGTCAGTTGTTCAAATTGCACCAGATTTATAGAAAAGTAATGTATGTTGTTAGAGGTAGTAATTTTACACGTAAAGAAACCTTCACTAAGTTAAGAATTACGATAACGAAACCAGCGAGATTAAGTGTCGGACAAGACTAGTTAGTATTTGTCAATTATTTTAAGGAGAACTCAGTAGATTATTTGCATAAAATGTGTAAAAACTTATAAATCACGCATCTTGATTTTTTAAATTTTACTTTAACGCTGGATGCATATATTTTTGGTTCCAGAATTTAATTTCAGCCTTTAAATACAAAGCAGGGAAATAGAAATGGATTTTTTTTCAAAGAACCCTTAGGGGGTCTATTGACCCCTTACATGGGAACCACTGCACTAGGGTGTAGCCAAACACGGTCAACGAGGATAAGAACAAGTCGGGAAAGAAGAGGAAGATTAGAATAAAGCAACATCAGAGGGAGTAGGGATGAAAGTGGACGAAAGTAAAGTGTTCACAGAGTAAAGACGTCCCGAAGGAAGGCCAAACTAAGGCAACTTCTAGGGTCCCCCGGGGGCGCTGCTCCACAACATAAGATAAGCGAACCTTACTAACCGAACCCTATGGCTCGTCCTATGCCTCCTGAAGGGGACTAGCGGATGAGAACTAAACTTTATAGGTACAGGGACACGGCGAGGTCGAGTGAGAAGCTCCTCTAAAGGTAACACGCCAGTACCTGCCGACAAGTTACAAGTTCTCTTGCAATTAGGCCGTGTAATGTTGCAGCAGATTCTTCATTCTTTCGTAAAAGTACAGTGAAAAACCTTTGCAGGAAGCTAGCACAAATTGGTTAGAATAGCGGAGGTATGCCATTTCAGAGCGCTCCTATTCAGAAGCTATTATAAATTGGTCGTTAATTTTGACAATCAACAGGTGCTTTATAATGTACAATAAATAACTCCTAATGAAATGTGCATTGCTTCAATTAGAAAAGTCCACTGATTAAATATATGTGCTCATATTAGTTTGTCACTTCCCTCTCGTTTGAAATAATACGATTTTGGTCGTTGAATTCAACTGCGTATCACTGCTAATATAGAGGTACCGT
>LQNS02277718.1:15245347-15259505 GCA_001587735.2 Parhyale hawaiensis
TGATGCACCATCTTTCATCTGTTAGGCTAGCTGAGCATAATTATGTCTACACGAGTGGGAGCGTCATGACAAGCTACCTGCTTCATTTACCTTTAATGTTAGGAGCTCCTTGGTGACCGAGTGGTTAATGTGTTTGACATCTGGATCTATAGAATACGGGAACGAATCCCGTCGGTGCCGAGTGCTTTTTAAGATATTGGCACACACGTAAACATGACCTAAGCACTGATAAACAGCCGCGTCTCCACAGATAAGAAACTGTTCGCAGATAAATTACACGTTATCGATAATGAATGTGTCTACCGAGAGGTGACAACCTAAGCGTGCTATACAGCCCACGGGTACTGAACTTACCACCAGCCGGGACGTGGGGCGTAGGGCACACTTCTTAAAGTGTGCCCTACGCCCCATGTCCCCCTACTCTGGTGCTCCCTCCTACAGGCATTATCAGACCAGGCTCATCGCCTGTCCTTACCGTAATGAAGCGGGAAGGGATACATGGCGCGCACCATGTCAGAGAAAAGCCGATCCAAAGTAGACCCAGGATCAGTAGACTTTCTCACAACACCCCAAGGTAGCGAAGGATGGCGCCAGAGACGGCGTCCCAATTCACTCTGAATTTCAAAAATATTTCACGCCCAACAGTGACTCTGGGGACCCGCTGACGGACTATCAGCGTCGCAGAGAGGGCACCATGGTCCGAGGAGCCAGTGGGACACACCACCGACGCTCCAATCAAATCAGGAACATTAGTCATCAGTAGGTCAAGAACACTTCCCATCAAATAGTGGGACTCTCAACCAACTGCTCACAACCAGAGGCACTCACAAAATGGAAAGCTGCGTGGCCATGGTAATCGGTCCTCCCAGAGCCTAACCGTTCCACAAGGTGACTATTAAAATCACCCATAAAGACAAAAGTAGAACGCCTATCCGATGACTGAATCCTACTGTATCCATGAAATGCCTTAGTTTTTAATCGATAGTTATTCGATAGCTGAGTTAACCGTATTTGTTTGAACAAACTAGGGAAGTTTCCGCGTGCTGTGTTCTGAACTATATCTGAAGCGGTAGACAATTACCAGTGTAGTTTCAGATAGAGTGAATATTAGCGAAGAGTATTATGAACGCACACCTATGTCTTTATTTCTAGACTTACCCTACCGAGGGTAGCTTGCACAGTACACATACATTGCTTTTATCCAACGAATGTGTCGTCGTGTCCAGTAATTTCTCAGAGCAGAAAAAAACGGATATGGTTCCCAACATTTTTTTTAGTACAAGCCTAGGTTAAAAAAATATTTCAGAATGCACTTCGTTTGGATATTACAAAGTATTGAGTCAGTAGCAAGTCAAGACTGCATTAAACGTATGATAAAACCAAGTGAAGATTGCGCACCATGTTTACTACCAATCTGCAACACGCCATATTACAGATTGTGCTCTACCAGGCATGCATGGGTATCGCTCTTTGATACGTCCATACACAACCTGCGAAATTGCATTGCTCTCGCTCAGTCCTAGAATGCAGCCATATTAATCACTACAATTAAATTGACATCGTTCCCTTGCCAGTACAACCGCAACATGCCAACGCTTTCAAATTATTTGAATTCATAAAGCGTTACATTTGCGAAGTCGGTAGATAAAATACAGGGAAATAGCGACTAGTATGCAAGCATCCCAAGGTGCAGCGGCAGTTTTTATTGAATCGCCCGAACAGAAATGAGCAGTATGGTGAGATGTAATAGTATACGTTATACATACTGGATATTTATTAAATATTACTCTTAGTTAAAACGAAAATCCGGGGAAAAGTGATTCAAAATAATGGGCAACCGAAGGAATACTCCGTGTGTTTTTAGCTGCACTGCAACGTTTCGCTTGCATGTTTATCATAGTTTTACTAAAGTTAGGGTCTGTTAAAACGAATTCTTTCACTTGGTGAGAGTGGTCCCTCTGACTTCAATATTTCTCTACCCAACTTTAGTAGTATAGTTCTAAAGTCGTCTGTTAATCGTCGTCGTAGTCACAACATACTTAGATTTGCTCACGTATATGTTATGTTAATTATTATTAAGAAATGTCACTGCATAAGGTTTTTGTTATATTTTATATCGAGCAAAGACGACACTATTAGATTATTTTTTTGAGAACTTAAAAACAGAGAAAAGCGTTAATAAAATCATCGTATCCGTATAATTGAAAACGTTTCGGAGTCCAGCTCCATCATCAGTTCATTTCTGGCACTATAGAACAACGAATTATTTAGTTAATGTGATCGCACTAAACACAGGCTATCGAACCTAATTAAACACAGTTACGCTAAGCAAAATATTAGTATGGAGTTGTCGTACGAACCGAATACTAGCTGTCCCCCCTCATTCAGCCGTAAGACTTCACGCCGAGTAGTGTGATGCTCAAGTAGCTCATGAGGATTTCACAGTGTTGGGACACGCACGGAATAAATTAAACCTTCAAATCTTAGAATCTCTCTACATCCACAAGCTTAAACCTCCCGCTAATGATACAGCCAGTTCATATCCGCTACTTTTAGAGACTCGATAAGGAATATGTGTATAATCTTGCTTTTAAACTCCATAGTAATATTTTGCTTAGCGTAACTGTGTTTAGTTAGGTTCGATAGGCTGTGTTTAGTGGGATCGCATTACTTAAATAATTCTTTGTTCTACATTTCCCGAAATGAACTGATGATGGAGCTGAACTCCAAAACGTTTTCAATTATGCCTATACGATGATTTTACTAACGCTTTTCTTCGCTTTTAAATTCTTGATCAATTTACAATCAAAGCATGACCAAAACTTCTCATCATTACTTTTTTTGCATCACTTACCCACTAAATTATCCATTTTTACCCTGAAACGGTGTTATCACATTCCTAAAATAATCAGGAATGATGGCGATAGTTCTAAGAGCAAAGAAAATAATTTCAATTTACGGGGGTTTCTGCGTTCGGCACACGGGAGAACAAAGAAGCTCTATCTAGTCTGAAATGAAAAACTATCCGAGAAAAAAAAAGCAAGGATAATGTTTACCCGGCAAAACGCCGCTAAGGACTCCGCGATGCTCATTAAATAGCGATATTTGAAGCCCTGCAACGGTCTGCGTGCCATCGTTAGGCAGCAAACTCTGCCGCTATGCCGAATTTTTACAGTTTTTTCCGTGCGTGACGGCCTGCCGTAAACACCGAGACTTTGCTTAAGGGGATAAAATGGTCGTACGAGAACATTTGGGACATAATCCGGTTAAAAGATGATAGCATGCACGCAAGGATGAGAGAAATAAATGACAAAATAAACGAAAATAGGTTTATTTCACTTAGGCAACTCATTAAATACGAAAAAAAATGCCTCAGGCCACAGTTCGCCCAGCTTTGGCTGAAGGCTAATAATACGAGAACGAAAACTTTTACTCCCTTTCATATTTCTTTTTTAGGTGTCCAAGTGAATCTTTTTATTATATCAGCCTTTTTAATAACAGATTTTCAATAAGGTGCTGTTGATCAAATGAAAATCTTCGTTAACATTGTATTGCTTGGCGGAGGTATGCGCTCTCAGAGTGATTCTCTAGCTATTTAAATGGACAGTGCACACTCAGGCATGGCCCCCGTGAAGTCCTTTGAAACATTTTATTTATCGTTCTCTGATCCCTTAGCAAAATATTCTAATAAAGATTAAACGACGAACTAATATTATACTTCTATTTACTCCCTAAATGAAAATGATTATCCGTTTCTGAGTAAATTTACAATAAACTTATACCTTTTAATTCTTAGCTCACTAGATTGTAGTGTAAGCAACTCTTCGACAAATGCAACTAATGGCGTGTTCGAGCGGGCAGTAAAATTGAGCCTTCGAGGCATGACTTGTTCGAAACTTGACGTAGGTGCGCTGTCTTCGATCCTCTGAATTGAGTTTGAGGCATTGGTGCTCAATCGGTTACCCCAATGAGACTTACAGAAACTCTATCCTGCTTCGTAATATGGAGTTTTAAGCAGGCTCAACGAAATCGCGTTGTTTCTACCGATTGTTGCGCGATTTAAAGTTACAAAGCCCGAGCTTGTGTCTGAAGATTCGAACAAGTCAGTCCTCTAAAGCTTAATTTTGGTGCCTAGACGAATATGCCTCAACTCTCTGTCTAACCCGATCACAATAAACCGGGGAACCTTTTAACAATAACGCCCAACAAGTTCCACGAAAATAAACCCGGATCCTCTGCTTAACGGATCAGAGTATTTTTCCATTTTATTCGGAGACTGCATGAGGATGGTTTCATAGAATATTCTCAGCTATAGGGCACTCCAGAATACTGTCACAAAAAATACTGCCGTAAATTCTTGCTAAGTGTCGCCAGACAGGTAGGTAACTCGAGATCCGACATTTCAAATCGTCGGTGTCATTTTAGTAGCTGGAAGAGCTGGAAAATTGCATGAGATGATAAAAATTCGAGTAATACGAAACACGCTAAAACTTTTAGCGCTGAATTTTAAATTAGTTTGTTAAAATATGCACGACTGCTTCGTTGGTTTTCCCAGTTGCCAGATATGGTGGGGAGTGAGAAGAATGCAATGCTGGTGGTGAGGAAGCTGGTACAAGAAACGCCGAGTCGGGCGAGTATGAAGGGTATTGCTTGATTTTTTAGCCTTTCGAGAGTAGCTGCAGAAACAACTGTGATTGTGAAAAGGTAATATTATTTCATAAATGATAGTTGTAGCTGTAGCAATAGTGCTCATAGTGTCTTTGTGGCATTTTGTAGTTCAACCACAGGAGGGTAAAAAAGCAGAAGGGCTGTTCATACTTTTATGTAGACCGCAGGTCCTCACCTCTACTTAATTACTATGCCAAGGAGGGTATGTTTTTATCGGATTTGTCTGTCTGTGAATCTATTTGTCTGTCTGCCATCAAGATAACCGAAAAGTTATAAATGGATTTGGATGAAATTTAGAGGGCTTGTTAAGTTGCTAAGTATGTTAGGAGGAACAGATGATTAACTTTTGGTGAAGATCCATAACTCCGAAAACTGTGGATCGATTTTAACAAATTTTACGTGATTTCTCAGGTTTATGACGAAGAGTAAATAACCAAATTTTTGTGATGATCTGTTTGTTCATCCAAGAGTTTGTTGCTGCGTTTGCTTTTGTGCTTGTTAGCACAAACACTCAAAAAGTTCTAAATGGATCTCGATGAAATTTACAGGAGTTGTTAGTAATGGTAAAAGACATATATGAATAAATTTTGGAGCAGATCGGTTGGTTCGTTTGTATGTTTGCTTCATGTTTGTTATAATGTTTGTTAGCAGCATAATTCAAAAAGTTATGACCGGATCTTCAAGAAACTTGCAGAAGGTACCGATACTATCAATAAGCACGAATGATTAGATTTTGGACTTGATATAAAGAATATCATGGTTTTATCACCAATTTAAATTCTTCCTTACCGTTGCCTTGCTTGGCGGAGGTATGCGCTCTCAGAGAGTTCTAGATATATGATAAAATCTTTAAAATCTGGCAGCTGGAAACTTCAAATAAAAACAAAATATTAAGCTCCAGCAGGAGCGGTGATGAACAGATTGATTACCGATTTTCTTACGCAAAATGATGCCACAAAATCTAAGATCTCAGCTGTAGAGAAGCTACCGCTTCATGGCAATATGGTTAATATACAAAAAGGTGCAGAGCTTATGTTTCAAGTCCATTACCAGCTTATTGAATTACTGTGTTAGCAATGACAAAAGCTATCGGTAGCAGATTATAAAGAAATCCCTCACTTCATCTCGTAGAGCTGTAATGCGCTTATGCGTATCGTCCGCTCAATGCATATTCTTGCATGCACTCGTAAATTCTCTTTGCAAGAATTATTGCCAGTATAATAATAGTTCGATAGAATTGCTGTGCTATCTATATGCTCACTTTGAAAACATAGACCAATTTATGCAGCGCTGATGAGGTCAATGGTTTATCCTTATGATTTAATACATATGAAATTAGCTGTGCTGTAGTGAAATGTGCGTTTTTAGTGGTCTCTATGCTGGATGCATACAGTAATTCATGTGATCATCAATTTCACAAAAATACAAAAGGAGATACGAAATACCGCTGGTTAGTGATAGGGAACAGTGTAACTCAACAGCTGATTACAGGCACCTAAAGATACTGTTGAACAACGGCGCTCAATGACGTTTGTTCGATGCAGTAGATACATTATTAGCCTTACCTCGGTACTATTGGAAAGCCATGTTTGAAGTTGAGTGCAACTCTAGTACAATGCCCAGTACTAGTTTTAGAACTACGTATGCATTAAAGTTAGGTTAGTTTAGGTTTGCTCATTCCATTTTATGGGGCCCAGCAGCACTATCGTCGTTCACGACGATTGCGCGTTCAAGTAAGCTTTGCTGCGCGCGCCACTACTAAAATAAACACTACCTAGGCTAACCTAACCTACCCTTACCTAACCTAATCTAACCTAACCTATCCTCCTTACCTAACCTTTCAACCTTACCTAACGTAACCCAACCTAACCCAAAATAACCTTTCTAACCTTACCTAACCTTACCTAACCTTACCTAACCTTACCTAACGTTTCCTAACGTTACCTAACCTAACCTTACCTTACCTAACCTAGCCTAACCTAACTTAATCAGCGATACATCGAGCAGCGCGCGCACCAACTTGAACGCCGCTCACAGGCACACGATCTGCGTACACAAACACGCAGACAAATCGTCGTGAACGACGATAGCGTGGCTCGGCAACCCCTGGTTGCCCGTGTAGGTTACCTCAGCCATGAGCTAGGCCTTCGGGACGTCTGTCTTTCGTGCCGACCTCGCTTTCTTCTCGATTTCATACTCCTACTTGCTCATACTTTATTCTGTTCTTCCTCTTCTTTCCCGACTTGCTGTTCCAATGCCCGTTGATCCTGTGTGGGGACACCTTTGTGCGTGGGTTTCACATTTCTATCGGCATACAATATGTCCCTTGCTCTTTCCTCTGTGATATCGTTCTGCTCGGAAACGGATGCTTGAACTTTCTGTCTATAACTATTTAACTAGCTAACTAACTAACTAACTAAGCTAACTAACTAACGTATGCATTAAAGAAAGTGTGTTTTTTCCACAGAAAGGAAACTGCATGTGGGATATATCTTCCCCCGCCCAGAAGCTTACGATTTTACTTTCTAGGGCAGTCGACAAGCATGTTAGAAAAGCTATACAGCGAATGCACAAATAAATAAGATATCAACTAAAAAACTCTGGGACTGCAGGTAACGAGACAAGATCTTGTAAAACGAGGAAATGTTATTTTTTTTCCACATTCAAGCACGAATGAGATCGTAGCAACGAAATCGTCAGTGTCAATACTGTACGTATTATGAACGTTACAGATAGTGCTTTTCTAATGAAAATTCCTGTTAAATTCTGACACTAAGGGGTTAAATCACTGGTGATAAGCACCTATAAACACACACTTAGAAAAGATAACAGCTGATCGAGTAAGACTTCTAATGTTCATCATGGTGAAAACGAGTGAAGAGATTTTTTGCACGCACCATGTGCAATACAAAACTAGAGCACTCTGAGAGCGCATACCTCCGCCAAGCAATGCAGTGTTATCGAAAAATTAAATTGTCCTGAAATCAGGAATTCCTGTTTATCATCATGTCATTAATAAGAGTTTCTGGTATTTTCTTGGAGCTCCATCAGTAACTTTTGAGTTATATCCTGACAAACACTAAAATAAACTTGTAGTCAAACGCAGGCCACCTGTACATCGCCAAAATTTGGTCATTTGTGTATTTTACAGATTCTAAAAATTCCTACGAATATCATGATTATCCAGCCATGACTTTTTTTGAGTTATGGTCTGACAAATATTTGTCAAACACACAAGCGAACACACCGATTAGCACCAAAAATTGGTCATTTGCGTCTTTTGAACATTTCTAGCAATTCCAGCGCATGTCATAGAGATCTGTTCATAGTTTTTTTTTTTGGGGGGGGGGGGATTCTGTTGCAGATAAACATAGAATCAAACATGCAGACAAACGAATTCACAGATCATCATTAGCTCTTCGTGACATTCCAAGCAATTCGCCCAAACTTCATGAATAGCCGTCCATAAGGTTGTGAGTCATATTTCGGAGAAAAAAAAAGACAGCCAAGCAAACAAATTGTTGAACGGGTGTTTACCAAAAGTGCTTCACCGGCCTGTTCCTACTAGCATGTCTAACGATCTCTGTAAATTTTGTAAAGATCCGTCTCAAACTTTTTGAGTTATCTTAGTGACAGACACACGGTTAAACAAAACACGACAAAAACATAACCTCCTTTGCGAAGGTAAAAGAAGTGCCTGAAGACAACAAGTCACTCTCATTAGACATTAGGGGGTATTAGCACAAATAAACAGCTTCCTGATCCCACCTTATAAAAATATTGTCCTATTTTGAAGTCTATCATTTTATTGTCGAGGGTGGCTGATCTTTCATAAAAACTAGAGTGCTGAGTTTTCAAGAATTTATGGCAAATTTTTGCACTGACATTGTGTGCTGTGGATGTATTGCGCTCTGGAAGATGAGGTTGCGAAGCCCATGCGTTCTTGAACCTTCTCTTTAATCTAAATAAAATTAAGTATTAATTATTCCACTACTGTACATCATTGGGATGCTTGCTCGTCTACTGATGAAACTTCCAGTAAAAATAAAACCAATTATCGATATGGAATCAGGTTGGAACGAATGATCTGTCCGCTTTTAGATTTAAGATTTTCGTGGGATATTAAAGGAATTGTTCATCAGGAGCTTCTAGGAGATAATCAAACAATAACTTCTGAAGTGTACGGTCAGCAGCTAACCCAGTTACAGACAGGAAAGGTGTGATCTTCCACCATGACAATGCCAGACTCCACACTTCGAGAGGGAATATGAATCTCATAGAAAAATTTTGTTGGGAATTTTAATTCACCCACCATCATATTATTCTTTCAATGTTTCTCCAACAGATTTTCATCTCTTCAGAAGCGTGCAGAACCGCTTATCAGTACAAAAGCTTACTTAAAAAAAAGTTGATGTGAAGCTAACTTCCTTTGTTGAGTAACAAAAATCTAGGAAGATAGTATCAAAAAGTTATGGGGAGATGGGAAGAGGTCATTGATAGGAATGCTGGTTATGCTGATGATTAAAAAGAGTTGTATTTTGCTTAATCTTTATTTTATTTGAAACAATAAAATGACAAAACTTCCGCTCCAACTTGATACTATGCTTGAGTCAGCATAATCGATGTGTCTGCGACACATCCAAGATACAGATATTGATTTGATTTATGGCCTATGTAAACCCTTTTCCAGTTGAAACAAAAATTCATCAATCCACAGATAAATAAATAATCATATGTATACCTTGCAAAAATGCTCGAGTGTCGGTAACCGTACTATAGATGTAATATATAATACAAAATGATATAAATATTCCCTGCTCTATGTGAATGCATTCCTGTAGCACGAGTAGAGCACTGGAGGACAAACTGCGTGATGGGGTTATGGCGACATAATCTGGTAAATTGCGGTTACTGCCTGCAGGACATCTTGGGATATGTGCTGGGACGGCTAAAATTGCATTATTGCCGGGCTCCTGGCCCTTGTCGCCTCTCATCAGTTCGGTGGCAGCTGATTTTCAGGTTTGCAGCTCGGACCAGGTCTTTGTGCAGCTACGAGGGTCTGAGAGACCTAAGTCAGTTTGTCTGGCATCATTAGCACGTAATATTATACGCTAAGGAACTACACACCGACAGGCTTCTATTCCAAACAGTGTTCTCTTTGTATGTTTTCTAGTCGAAAATTATGTTCTCGACTCGAAATGCGACAAGGTCCAGGCACGAGTGTCTCTGAGACATAGAACCCTATGTCTCGTATCATCAGCCCGTAATATAATACGCCTAGAAACTGCGAGTTGAAAGGAAATTATTTTTAAAAAACGTCCACTTCAGTAGGAAGCATTAACTCAGCTGGAACTGTGTTTTGGTACAGCTATGAAGCTTCTGCAACATGAGTTAAGCCCGCTGCAGACGATAGTCTTCTTTCCTAAGTTTTCACATCACCGCGTTCGAATATTTCGCACTGCCTTTGCAAACACGACTGCGAGTCTACCAAAACTTTCGATAAAATGCTTACCGTCGTATTCTCTGGCTTAGTCCATGTCACTAGTGCAGTGTCTTGTGTCTCTTCAAAAACTTAGCGAATGTCGTCTTCAAAAGCAGTGTTCTTTCTACTTGTTTACACAGACAGAGCAACGCTTTCGAACGAGGTGAAGTGAAAACACACGACAAAAGACTATCGTCTGCAGCGAGCCTAAGGTAGATAATTATTAGCGCATGACATGTTTAGTTAGTTAAAGGCACTTAATCCAATGAACTCGTTATATGAGCTACAACACAGAAATGGAACTTCTCTTGTTACTATGGGGAAAACGTATAGAGGCTTGCAGATTTTATGATCGATTCGTGGGACATGGAGGGTTGTCGGTCATCTGCCATAACATGAGCTGGCATACGTAATGAAGTTCCGTGCGGTGCATGACGACAGTGTTGCGCAGGTGAAGCTCTAAGGCAGTGGTTCCCAAACTTTTTTGGACTAGCGCCCCCTTGGCGGCCAGGTGTGATACGAACGCCCCTCGCCCAAGTAACCAAATTGCAATAAACATTCGAACACGCACTTTTTAGTATGATTTGAACTGGATTGAAAGTTAAAGAGAAGTGTAAATGTCATGAAAAAAGAAACCCATATCAATAACCAATTTTATAATTTATTTATCAGCAATATGAACGAATACAGTATATGAAGATCTCGCCACAAATCATGGTAACATATTTCACTGATCATAGTTCTCTGTCAATGAGATAGATGGGCTTGTTGCATGTTGCAGCCCGAGCAGGGATATTGGCTTCTCAACACAACTGTCTTGCATAGGAGGAGTTGCAGATACTCTCTTTAATTAATTTTGAGCTTGTTTCTTTTCGTGCTAAGAAGCAGGGTGACTGCACTAACGCCCAACGATTTTTTGCTTGTTCCACAATGCTGCATGGTATTCAGGGCATTTTTGTCTAACCAGCTACTTTCTGTATTTTGGCTTCAAATCAATAGCATTTTGTACTGGAGCGGGTTCATTATCGGACACTTCAGCCTGGAGGTCCTGGATCCGAAAGTCTAAATTTGAGTAAATTGCTCTCCCATATTCTGTCGCTGTTGAAGGATCCTTAGCCCGTCCGTCGCTGTACTATGACACCCAAAATTATTAACGGGGCTTGCAGCAGCATAGCAGTTGGTATTGGATAATGGTTTACAAGGGGTGCGAGTAATACCGGTACGGTACTCTCGCTTCCAGCCTAATTATCACTGATTTATACCTCTGCTTTTCTGTCAAAAATTCCCTAGTACATGTATAAGGCGAACTCAAGAAGGTTCTATTGGTCTCAAAGTGCCCAGAGCCAGAACAATACTACTGACAGGAAATAAGGTGCAAAGCATCTCCAACCCTATACGATACGGCTGCTCGCTCATCCATGTCGCACTAGGTAAAGAGATGAAAAAATGAAAAGAGACGGAGATAGAAAAAAAAAACTCCTGTACAGAATGTCTCTTCCGTGGCCCACACCGCGGGGGCAGGCAAAAGTCCCATGGGATGGGTCAGCAACATTCGGCGTTCGGCGGTCCACTTCACGGAACTGATAGGCAAGAATTGAGGACTACCTAACTTTACCAACTTACCTTGTCACCAGGAGCTGCAGCCAGCGGCAACATCGCCACTGGAAAAGGCACTCAGGACAGCTCTTAGGTCGCGAGGCTATCTTGCAGCAGCATAAAGTTATACGTGATGATATGGCGCGTATCGTTGATACTGCTATAGATCGTAGGCCTACTATGTAGTCGACCACAAATTTGAGCAGCGTTGGGACGATGAAAACACATCGCCAAAGTGGAAATAACGGCATTCAACATTTTTTTTTTAAATATCAAGCAAGCAAGTGCAATTTATCTGTTACAGCAGCATCAGAATCAACACCAAAATATGCGAAGATCCACCTCTGGCCGTCATGCCCTCATTATACTCATATAACATCGAATGAGCGAGATATAATTCATTTTTAAATTTTACTGTAATATTTTCTGCATGTGTGGAATGGCATGTTTTTCTTCATCACTCATTATTTCGATGCGCCCAAAAAAATGTTGCAGCACTACTGTAGCCACGCCTAGTAAAAGTCGTTCCGAAAGCAATGCCTCTCATATTTTAAACCGCCCGAAGGGATCACACGGGGTAGCAAGTTGCATTATTATTGTGACCAAAATTCTGCACCCGCGACCTGAAAGTTTTATCTGTCTGTTGCAGATATTGAAGGTGTGACACTCTAAAAAAGTAATCTGGCATAGACGTGCGTTGAAAGCAAAATGCGTTAGTGAATTCCTCCATACAGAAAAAAATTGCACCAGCCAACATCAACCAACGCCTTGTGAACGATTACGAAGCCGATGCAGTTGATGTCCGCACAGTTAGGAGATGGGTTTGGCAATTTCGAAGTGGTGATAGAGATGAAAGAGACAAAGTGCGCTTTGAACGATCATGCACAGCCACCACCCAGGAAAATAAAGTGCTCCTAGATCTTGAAACCATAGGCGACAGTCAACTCTAACTGTCAAGTTGACCAAACGCTGACCAAATCGCAACAAAAGTTAAACCTCTAGTCAGCAGTATGGTAACGCCAAAGAGCACGCAAGTTTGAAGACCACAGAATGTGTGTCTCACCCACCGTTTAGTCCTGATCTGGCGCCGCCAGACTTCCACTTGTTTAGATCTTGGAAGGACGCATGACGTGGGCAGCATTCTCCCGACAACGCCGTAATTGCAGTCGTGAAGAAAATTACCTTGAGAGGCGCTGACTTTTACGACCGAAGCATCAAGGCACTCATTCATCGCTGGCAAAATGCATTGAGAATGGTGGTGATACGTAGAAAAATAAATTCTGGAGCAGAAATGTTCGCTCGTTTTAATGGTGCCACTTTCACCTTTGTAGCTCTTCAACTTTTTCAATTCAACATATGACGCATTACTTTTGGAACGACCTTATAATACATTCGTGATTTTTGATGGCATCTGCTGGGTTCACTCTTCTGTAATGAAAAAGTTATTCTAAGTAGTAAATTTGAAATGTGCTCTCTGTTACATAATTTATTAACTCATTTCTCATGGGCTAGTAAACGTACAGTAGGATATCGCCGGGCACTTCAGCAGGTCTACAGGCATCTAATACTGTCACGCAAGCCAAGAGTTTTGAAACGGTTCGAAACTTTGATTCAACTAGCGCTTTACATACCTGGGCGAGATCGATGTAATGTTCTTCTCGCCGTACAATTTACGCAATTGTTATGCACGCGGAGTAATTGTTTGAGTTGTAGAATAGAACGAACTTGTTCATCTGGTACATGAATTATTGCGCGTACAGAAGGGTTAACAATCGGCATTCGTAAACATCAGCAAAGCTGATACCACTGCAAATAAGTTGTTTGTGCACTAATCTGCTCTTTAACTTGGCAAGTCATTTTCAACTGTTGTGTAGAAGCATCAAATGAACGTGCCTACGCATTCTACAACATTAACTACTCGGCTAAATAGTAGTGCCACGCTTTTATTCAATACTACACGACCCGTGACCCGTTGGGTCGTCATCACGATCGTCTTGTCTGTGTTTCGTACCCACTTTGCTTTCTTCCCACCTTTTATTCCTACTGATCTTTCTTCCATCTGTTCTTCCTCTTCTTTCTCGACTTGCTGTTCCCATGCGCGTTGGTCCTGTGTGGGAACACCCTCGTGCATGGGTTCCATGTGTCAATCATCACACTATGTGTCTCTTCATTCTTCCTCTGTGACATCGCCATTGTTGTGGAAACGGAGACTTAAACTTCTGAATATAATAATAATCACGATCGTCTTTGCTTTCGCGCTAAAGGAGGCGTTATTTAGCTGGTCATAGATCACACGCTATTCGGCCGTCCTCTCCTGCCCGTCAAGGAGCTGCCCATACGGCTCACTGTCAACAGATTCTATGCTTGTCTAACGAATATTCAACACGCAGTCTGAAAGCAAATTCGATTTAT
>LQNS02277718.1:15583846-15597447 GCA_001587735.2 Parhyale hawaiensis
GTTCTCCTGTTCTGCCACAGCTCCTGCTGCTGACCCGTCCAATTCCCGGTAAGTAAATTACTACAATCCAACTTGGAGTAAGCGACATGTGGTGAATGACTCACAATGCATTTCTCTTCTTCCTAATTCTCATCTTTGCCTGATGTTGGTCACTGATGGGAGCCGAAACTTACCTATAAAGTTACGTGTGTGCCTTATGCTACTCGACGGTTCTTTCCAAAAATAGTGTAAACGGAGTTATAGACTACACTATGCTACTTGTTAACAGGCAACGTAAAACTACGAATGGATAGTACAGCCCGATGGTGGTACTTTCTGAACTGGTTTTCGAATTGAGACAGGAAACTAAATCAAGAAGCAACGTAGCATCGTCAATGATCATGTAAGAAATGCATTTACCAGCAGGAATGCAAATTCTTCAATATGGACAGTCTGTGTAAGACATTAATAACACCGAAACTGGTCAAAATCACCAGCGTCTCCCACCCATGAGTTTTACTGATGAACGTTTGTTCTTTTTTCTTGCTGCATCATTAAAATCTTTTTCTTCTAAATTGAAATTCCCATGTTGATTAGAAATGACTTAACTGAAACTCAGTAAATAATGGCTAAATTATTGCAAGAAGAGTACAGTCACTCGCGGTGTAAACTGTCACCGACAAGACATAGAATTTAACCGAAGATGAGAACAGTATACGTTCCGTGAAGCTCACTAATGATTTAAAATAATAGGTATTTCGATATGCTTTTCTTTTCACGCATGAAACCAATAATCAGAACAATCACAGCCGCAGTGCAAACATAAAATGGAGGTTTATATTGAGATATTCTCTAGTGTTGTTTATCAAACCATTGGCCTCACCTGAGCATTGAGTCCTCGATTGCTGTGAAACTGTGAGCTGTTGGGAGCTCGAAATTTGCTCAAGGTGCGGTACTTCATCATCTTCTGCAGCTCCCACAAGGGCACAGTCTCGGAGATGTCCATCGTAGATACTGTAACGTGTCACTGCCGGTGGGACGCGGAGTAGACAGACGGTTGCAGGCTTACAGTAGATGTCGCAGCCACAACTCTGGAAGCAGAATCTACGTCAGGAACGAACGCTAAAGTTGCACATGACGGATTTGCAATGTACCAGCCACATATAGTCCTAAAGAGTATTTATTATATGATATAAAGTACGTAAACACTTCTAATTTTTCAAGTCAGCTTAGACGTTTCCAAGTTTACCTCTTCCAACGTCACAAAACCAACCTTAAACTTCATCTCCTCCAACACAAATTTGGATCACCAAACCCTTTTACTAAAGCACTAAAATTTTCCTTCCAATCATGGAATCTAATCCTGTTCAGAGCTACTCTTACTTATGTTCCATGTCAGCATTGCTACCATTATTGTAGTAATATGGCGGACAAAATAGGGTGCGACTAGATTCCAAGATGATGTCAAAAGATATGAAGGGGAAGTGACCCAAGAAGAGTGTGTACTTTGTCTAACTATAGGAAAGCACTCCAGGTGAACAGAATTCCGCTACATAACGTAATGCTAACCAAAAAATATCGGGACAAAATTTACAGCGATTGTTAAGTATGTTAGGAGAAAGAGATGATTACCTTTTGGTGAAGATATGTCCATCCGTTTGTTTGTTTGTCTGCCTTATTCTTCTCAATGTCATAACTCAAAAAGTTATGGATGGATTTTTATGAAATTAACATGAGTTATGATCCGTTCGTTCGTTCGTTTGTCACTGTTTTTGATTTTATGCATGTTAGCATAATAACTCAAAAAGTTATTAATGGATCTTTATTAAATTTATAAGGGTTATTTATAATGTTAAAAGACATAAATGGTTAAATTTTGATGCAGATCGGTTCGTTCGTTTGTATCTTTGTCTTAACGTTTGTTAGCAGTATAACTCAAAACGTTATGAGCGGATATTCAAGAAAATTGCACAAGCTATTATTTCTATATAAAGGCACATTTGATCAGATTTTTGAGTTTATACAAAGAAAAGTATGGTTTCAGAGCCAATTTGAATTTTTTGCTACAGTTGCATAGCTTGGCGGAGGTATGCGCTTTCAGGGTTCTCTAGTTATGCATGCTTTCCTACGCTCTGTTTACCACTGTTTATAGATATTATTCAGCCGATCATCATCTTAAGCGTCGCCTTCTATTTTTTTGTCAGCGTGTCTGATTTTTTACGACTACGGAACCCATGGCTGTGATCAGTAGCCCATGATTTTCCTGCTCGCTCTGACGCATAGATATACAACAAACAGACTCGGCCAGTTTCCTAAGCAGTCTAACTTTCTGTTCCCAGGATGTCTTTGTATTTCCTTAATTAGACATCGCACATTCGCTTGAAAGAATACCTTAGAGCCAATATGTCCAACACTACCCGCTCCATTCTCCAGCAGCGTATCCTATATACGTATTTGGCTGGCCTTATTAAGGTCGTCGAGCGCCACAATTGCAAAGCGAACAAAATATGTTGTGAAAGAAATGAAATGCAGTAAATAAGTTACGAGTGGAACGATCTTCATGTCTTCGCTTTGAAAGTGACTGAAAATTTTTTCAAGAAGTGCTAAAGAAGACAGCTATGGTTGAACTGCGTTTCAGCGACAATCAGAGCTTCTCTCAAATTGAAGTTCCCCTACCTAATACTGATAAGCGTCACCGACAGACACAGGGACGTACGGATGGACGGACGGACGGAGCTCAAGCAGAATTATAATATAGATTATGACGAAAACTTAATAAGCAGTTTTCTCTTTAAGTGACCTTCCTAACAGTTCTTGGAAAATACATGAATATCCGTTCATAAGTTTTTCAGTTACATTGTGGCAAGTTACTAAGCAAACAGAGAGACAAATCATTCCAAGCAGAAATCGTGACATCACGCGGCGATAAAACATTCTAGTTAATTTCTACATTGTATGAGGAGAAAGTCAGTTTAACAAAATGACTCGGCATATTCGGGACTCTTTTCATATCAAAGTTACAAATAGAATTCAAAATTTTGACGGATTCTCATATAAAAGAAAATCCAGATAGACCAGCGGTGTGCGGTTACGTGCACTGTAGAGATAATGCGCTGCTGAGTTTTCCTTTAGTTTAGCCGCTAACTGCGACCCAACGGTAGAAACCCAGCAACGTGACTATACACGTGAGGTGACGTGGTGAACATCATCTGGACTTCGTCCAAAGACATACTAGTTAAATAAATACAGGCAAAAAACGATCACACGGCTAAACGGATCTTTTCCAAACGTACTGTAAGTCTCCTATTGCTCTTGACATATCTTATTGTTCCTATAAATTTCGTGAAGATCCTTCAAACCATGTTGCGTTACGCTGGTGACAGACAAATAAGCAAACACGCAGGCAGACTAGTGCCGACAAAAAAAAGTTACTTATTTCATTAACGGAGGTAGAAATAAGTCCGCAATCTTAACTCATAGAGAATTATAGGCCTACTTAGTAACCAAGGTCTAACGCATGAGTTTTGATTTTCTAAACCGAAATTATCACATGAATAGGCCGAGTTTTCTACGAAAGACAACCCGTAGATTTTTTGCATCAGAGTTACGGAAATTTGTCAAGCCTCCTTACCAATTACATTCTAAAATGTAACATCAGTAAATCCTTTGCTGTTATCTCTATATTACAGTTTCCAACACAGTCATAGAATGTAACAGTGACAATGTTTATGAGCAGTACTTCGTATGAACCCAAGGAATGTATCAAGTTTTCACCCAATATTACAGATGAAAACAAAAAGGTCACCTTATTGAATTTCAACATTTTTATGATGATACTAATAGAGTGCTCAACTTTCCAAGCCCATGATGTAAGTAGCTACAGACTTCTGACATACCTCTGAGCTAATACAGAGATTTATCGACATTGAACTAATGATAGCAGGTACAGAACCCTCGGGGATTTTCCAAGTTTTCATGGGAAAAAAAAGCAGAGTTTGCTTATTAGTGAAGTTTCAAATGATGCAATTACGTACGCCACACCAAATAAATGATGAAAGTTTTCAAGCTGAAAATAAGTAGCGATAACCTGGCTCACTACAGATACTGCATGTTGAATATATGGTAACTGCAACATGCACTAAAGATCATACCAACACCGAAACGAAAATTCGCACCAAAATACTAGAGAGTCAGTAGCTTATTCTTGGGTTCTCTGGAGTCGGGATACAATAGTATCTCGGAGACCGGCATCAAGCCGAAAACCAACATAAAAAATGGACATCAAGGCACTTCAGACATTGAAACTGTCGCTCGGTGCACACTAATTGTTCACTATAGATATACTTTATTCTCTTGAGTTAAATACTTCTAATCACACGTCCAGGCGGAGAGTATTTCTTGCTACTAATATTCTCCCTCAGCCGTTTCATAATTATAACAGGGAATAGTGACAAAACTACTTTTTAAAAATGAACTGAGGTCGACAAAACACGCACACGTGCTCGTACAACGGCACCTTGCTGATCACGTTTGGCAAAGCACCGTACCTCAAAAGTGACAATTTCCTTTGTTTTAATAAGTACAATAAAGCAAATCCTAGTTGTTATTATAATGTCGCATCAACTTACTAAAGTCATCAGCGCCAAAATTTAATGATTTGTGCCTCTTAACTGTAACAGCTTTTGTATTTTCTAGACGATCCGTTCATAACTTTTCGAGTGATGTTGCTAACAAACCATTTAACAAACTTCAGTCAGAGACAAAAAATGTTCCAACAGATCATCACCAAAATTTGATCATTTCTGCCATGTAATATTTATAAAAATTCCTGTAAATTTCATAAAGATTCGTTTTTAACATTTTGAATTATTTTGCTCATGTACCCTTCGCAATATTCCTAAAAGCTCATGTAAATTTTAGAAATATCCGTTTTTAACTTCTTGAGTTCAGGCACCAATAAAAAAAGGCAGGCAAAAAACAAATAAGCTATTGAACGGTTCTTCACCAAAAGTTAATCATCTGATACTCCTAAGATGTCTAACAACACCTGCTAACACCTGCAAATTTCGTAAAGATCGATTTATAACTTTTAGAGTTATCTTGGTGACAGACAAACAAGATGAAAACATATCTTCATTGGAGGAGGTAATAATCTGATAGTTAATTGAAAAAACTTTTAAATCATTGGATGGATAAGAGTTGCTGAATATGGTCCTATGGACATAGAAATATAATATTGACAGCCTAAAATTTAGGACAGCTGCATGATCTTCTGAATTTGTTACTTCTTTCGATCTAGTTAAATATATAAAGGTGATATTGTGATATTTTGTTACAGCATTGAGATTGAGGCTACTTCTTGCTTAAAGGTTTCAAAAAATATTTCCAATGTTTGTTAAAAGAAATACAGACTGAAAATAAATTCAGCACACATATAGATAGTTCACATCACTAGTTGACGATATTCGGGAATCGATAAAATAATGGTAGTTCAAAAGAAGTAAAATGAATTAATTCTAAAATGCAAATATTTAATAATTTAGAAATTCAATCATCAGTGCAAAAACACAAGGAGGGCATATGGCACACGATAAAAATATCGCTGTAAAACAATTTATAGTTCTACGAAACTAAAGCTAGATAAATCAAGAACAAATTCGTACATAACGTGGCATATTGAATACATAACTTGGCATATTGAATGTAAAGAAATCATACTTTTGCTTACCTTACAAACTGTTACGGTTGTTGAATTTTCACAGGTATAATAATATCAAAGAGAATAATATCGAGCACACTGAGCTTTGACAGACACAGTCACAGTCACACGTCTTGCTTCAGCAGAAGTGGTAATATTCTGACCTGCCCATAGGATCAGCATCCTTATATACCGCTCTGCTAAAGGCCTCCCATCGTCCCTTCTTCAAGTTAAAAAAAAGGGGAAAAAAAGCTGGAAAGCTCTGGAACATTTCGAAGTTTTTCTCTTATTTGTTTCCCATTATCTTGACGATCTTGACAAAGACGGCACAGCACGGCTTAGGAACAAGGAATTTGGAGGCGGAACGAATTTCTATGTGCGTGTTTTTTGTTCCTGGTACCTGATGCTGATAAATGACCTGATTTGTCCTGTTCTTTATAGTTGAGTTGGTGACGGGGAGGCCTGCTTAATGGTCGATACCGCTTTTTTCTGAATTTCACGAGCTGCTAAGGAAGATTAATACATGGAAAAATTTTCCCACACTGAAATTACACTTTTAATGCAGGTAAAAACATTCGAATTCAAATAAAATCTTATTTTCCACCTCACCTACGCTCATATTGATTTAATTACGTAGCAGTGTGCATGCTTCCAGTAAAATTATTTAGCTACATTATCTGGAATTGCAATACTGAATCCTTGAGTTTGGCGATGCCAGTACAGCTAAAATTATTCAATGTACATGTAGTAAGTAATTGTGCGTGTCTTTCCCACCCATGAAAACGATCTTGTACAGCTGCTATATGCCAAGGTCTACTGGACCCAGTCGCGATCTACATAAGAGCACTACGAATTGTGGAATTGCATGCGGTAAAAGAGAAAAGAACACGTCCACAGCCGTTCACTTTAAGCGTCTATAAACTGTTTTTTCCATGTTTAGGTGCCTCTGGTTGAGTCGGGTGGCTTAAAACGTTTGTGGACGAACTGAGGAACGAATGGTACTATTTTCTAAGCTGCCATAGTAAATTAAGTAAACATATGGAATGATGTTCACACACAACTCAATCCCATACAAAATCACTGGAGAGCAGGAGATGGTTTCGCATATGAGGTAGTTCTACAGAAACAGTCTATGGTAGCTCTCGTTCCTATGAACAAAAGATGAAACTTAACTGAACACTGAGTATAACTAGTGAAAAAGAACCTTTATTATTTTAAAGAAAAAGCAAATAGTAACTAATGCGAAGGCAATGAACAATCCATGTCTTAGAATGAGGATAACGCGCATAAACACTGACAAGGTGCTGGTGCCCATTCTTTTCAGTCATATTGTCACTGTTGGATGACGTTTTGCTTTATTATGATGTGACAATTAATCGGTATAAGTTATATAACGAGTCACTTAGCTTGCTCTACACCACGGTCAGGGTTATGCCCGTGTTCTGATGCGAGCAAAAAATGAAAGCAAACCGACACAGTATAAGTCAAATTATTTAAAATGAGCACACATGGCCGAACATTCGCTCAATATGTGATACACTTCCTTGCAATGGGTACGTGACGGCTCTTTAGGCGCCTCTTATTACCTCTGCCAAAAGGTTATGCTTTTGCGGCACGAAGCACCGATGACCAATTTTTGAAGACGGTCCATGAGAAAGCCTGGACTGTTGACCATATTGAAGGTTCCCTTAGCACTGCGTGGCGTGGCGGAGGTCTGTGCTCTCGGAGTGCATTGCTATTGCTTTTTTTACGTATGATCCGTGCTTACAAACCGAGGGTGATTTATCTTACCCCTAACATGCTCTCAATTTATGGTAAGTGGCCAAATTTACCAAAACCCATCCTCAGGACCTTGCCGCCCTGCGTCCTGGCTGATGCAACAAGCGATGAAACTTATAGTTATAAAGATTTAATAGTTGCTGAAATGGCCCCACATTGCTCGCAGTGCAAAAGCAATAAGTGGCACAAGCTTGGGTTGCACTATATTGAACTGCCTGCTCAACATCCCCGATCTATCTAGTATTATACTAAAACTCTGTGAACGTTGCTTGTTTGTTTATGTCACCTTCATTTGTGTCTTGTTTGACACAGCTTCTTCGCTTTTAGACGGGAAGAAATTCGAGGGGCTGGGGCGTCTTTCCATGGATTAGCTCCTTATTTCGATTCTATCTGTGATACGCACGTGGAACCAGCCCCTCGGTTGCAAGCACGGGCACGATAATTTCAAAGTTGCCACTGAAAGTGCAACTGGAATACGTAACAAAGAAATTGAATATGCTTACAGACTGCGTGCTGAATATTCGCTAGAGGAGCAAAGAATCTGTTGATAGTGAGCCGTATGGGCAGCTCCTTGACGGGCAGGAGAGGACGGCCGAGTAGCGTGTGGTCTATGACCAGCTAAATAACACCTGCTTTAGTGCGACAGCAAAGACGATCGTGATTACGACCCAACGGGCCACGGGCTGTCTAATAGGTACTAAAAGTTAAGTGATGGAACTACCATGAAATGATTCTAAGCATCATGAGAATATCAAGCAAAGAGTAAACTGGGTCAATGTTTATAAAAGGAGCTTCTGTGTTTTGGCTATTTTCAAATAAATTTCTAGTGGAATTTTGATCTAGGGATGTTTATGATCATATTTAGAGGTGCGGAAAACCATTTCTGAGTTTTTATATCATTTTGGGTTTTTATATCGATAAGTTAGACATGTTTTTAACTACAGTGTATTTAAACCTCAGAAATGATTCTCCACACCTTTAACTCCTTTAAATATGGTTAAACACATGTCTAACCTAACCTGTATAAACAAGACAAAAATAATTAAAAATCTCAGAAACGGTTTTCCGCGCCTCTAAATATGATTATAAATATCCCTAGATCAAAATTCCACCGGATATTTCTTTGGAAATAGCCAAAACGTTGACCGTAAACTGCGTGAAGCGGTGCAAACCTTGTGATATGATTCCTTTGTTCCATCTTATGTTAAAACTGAATCAGCTGCATGATCGTGAGGGCGTTCAAGAATTGTTCTGAATACTCTAGTTTCACTTGCGAGCTTCAGCATCTTCGAAAGTTCTTTTTGCAAAATTATTTTGCCACTAAGCTATTGTAAAACATGTACCGTAAAACACAACAAAATTTACAACAGTTAACCAAACATCGCATCAGTCGAACATAAAATTTTATATCTTAATTTACCTTTCTTAGGATTTCAAAGTTATGAACTTGAGTTTATCGGTAACAAACGTAATGTGGTATAATACGGGAATGACGCCAAACGGTTTTTTCAGGATATCATTCGACAATTAACATTAGCGTTTTACAGATAAACCACGCTTGTGAATTTGGCTTCTTGCTTTTAAAAGTAATATCATTCTACACAATAATTTTTAGTTGAAGTTCCAATGGTAATTAGAAAACATCCAGCGGAAATTCCATCAATCAGACGCGGAATCTTTTTGGTAGAAGTGAGTTACTTGCAGCCTGTGGTACAGGACAACCCCCGTGAAACCTAACACAACACAAACCTAACGCAAGGTAAGCTGGGAAGAAAACTTCCGACTAGAGAGGTAATCCTAGTTTCCAGTTGGGCTCTCTCAGTAACTCCCATTAGGAACACTTTAGGAAGCTCTCGAAAGATGCAGCTTTAAGAGTTACCGGAGGTAGTCCACCAAGGCTTTCTCGCCGCTCCAATACATCCTATTTCCAATTAACAAGCATTCTGTTTTTGGGTGTTCTCAAAATTATAGGTAGTTAGCGAACGAAATTTCGAAAAGCAAAGGGCAGAAATTTTTGAATAGAAAGAGCGAGTAACCTGAGTGTCATCAGCCACGGTCTGACCCTGAAAACTGTGTTTACATTTGCTCAGAGTAATTTAGATTCCTGATTTTGTTCAGTAGTGAGGACGTTTTTGTTTAATTATTGCAATACAGTTGTGCACGTTCTGAAAGCAGTGAAAATGTGTTTGCAAGTTGTACATTTGCCGCGTAAAAAGCGTTGCCGCCCTCATTACCTCCGCCAAGGAGGTTATGTTTTCATGGGTTTGTCTGGCTGTTTGTCTGTCTGTCACTAAGATAACTCAAAAAGTTATGGACCGATTTTGACGAAATTTACAGGGATTGTTAAGTATGTTAGGAGGGTTCGATGATTAACTTTTGGTGAAGATCTGTCCATTCGTTTCTCTGTTTGTCTGCCTCTTTTTTCTTGATGTCATAACCCAAAAAGTTATGCATGGATTGTTATGAAATTTACATGAGTTGTTAGGTATATCATAGAAAATTAAATGACCAAACTTTTGTGGTGATCTGTTTGTTCGTTCGCATGTTTGTGTTGCTGTGTTTGATTTTATGTTTGTTAGCGCAATAACTCAAAATGATCAGAGCGAATCTTTACGAAACTTACATGAATTATTAGTAAAGTTAAAAGACATAGAAGACTAAATATGGTGCAAATCGGCTCATTTGTTTCTATAGTTGAGTTGTGTTTGTCATAATGTTTGTCATGCTCTAACTCAAATAGTTTTGAATGGATCATTTTGAAATTTACAGGAGTTGTTTATAAAGTGAAAAAGCAAAAATAGTTAAATTTTAGAGGAGATCGGTTGATTCGTTTCTATTTTTGAGTTTTGTTTGTCATAATATTTGTTACGCAATGACTCAAAAAGTTTGGAATGGACTTTCATGAAATTTGCAGGAGTTGTTAATAGAGTTAAAAGATATAAATGACTAAATTTTGGTGCAGATCGGTTGGTTCGTTTGTATGTTTGACTTATATCTGTCATAAAATTTGTTAGCAGCATAACTCAAGCAGTTATGAAAGGATCTTTAAGAAATTGCAAAAACTGTTGATACTATTAAAACGCACAAATGATTAGATTTTGGAGTTTATTCAAAGAAAATTATACTTTCAGAGACAATTGAATTTTTTGCTACCATTGCCTCGCTTGGCGGAGGTATGCGCTCTCAGAGTGCTCTAGTATTCTAGATGCAACCGTTTCCATACGTACATACTACAACCACGTGCTCTATCTACGTTCTGTATCAATTATCTGCCGGAGATAAAGAGATAAGTGTGCTCTGAGCAGTTGTAAGCAAAAGATTATATCGATAACTTAGAAGGATAGGTCTCGGGGTGAAGCAGTAACCGCAAAATATCCCTAGCCTACGTGACTGTAGCCTGTGATTTATTTTTGCTGAAAATAACATGGCATAGAATTTCGTGCACTTCATAGGCCGACCAATATAAGACCTTAAAACTTTGATGTATCAGAGCACCCATCATTGTTGTGAGCTCTTATTGACCTGCTAAACCACGCTGCTCTATGTCCATTACTTTTCTCTTGTGTCACATATTATAGATCTACTTGAAGAAAGAAATTTGATTATCCCATAGTTTCGCCACTCACCATCCAATAGGCTGGCTTTCTCACGCAACACGAAACACTGTAACATACCATTTCTCTCAGATGTTAATCAGGTTTTCCCGCTGTAAGATTGTTTCTGTACACATATTCACTGTTACACTGAGAGATTACGCGTTTAACATATTTCCACTTCAATGGAGGAAATGTTTCGGAAGTCGTTACTTACTCTCATCCAATTAAAGCACTTGAGCAGTTGTAAGAATGTTTATGGAGATAATCTTTACTTTACCTACACAAGTTACACGAATGGGAGCAGAACTGAGGATGATTATTATGACCGGTTTAACTTTTCCCCAATACAAAACATCTCCAAAAGAAGCATTATAAACGTATGCGATTACAACCGAAATATAAAGTTTAAATTATATTGTTTATATCTACGACTGAAACTTGAAATTTTGTATTCCTCAAATCAAGTATGCCGTATTGAGCTATAAACCGACCAGTGCAAATAGGCTAGATGGGGGGGGGGCGGTGCTTCTGGGTTATTTGGTCTGATGCATTTACTGTATCCGTATCGATGAACTCTTCTCGTGAAGCCACGATCGGATATTAGTCAAAGTGTATGTCATTTACCAGAGGTGGGTCGCCAGCGTTATTGCCATGCATGGGACTGCAGCATGCCGCCAACCGCAGCCCTCCGGCCTTATTTCTTCGTGTTGGTCGACCGCAAGTGATGCCGGAGACCCCGGTAATGCTTACCTCCGCCATTTGTCAAAGATTCACCAAAATTTGCGTTCCACAACTTGAGTTGAAATAGTTCACCAATACGTAAGCTAATAACTAGGTACCGGCCGGTGACCCACAAGTACCAGCACTTGACTAGCAGCAAGTGAACCACTAGTGCTGTCGAGGTCTTATCTTACGCGGCACTGCAGATGGCAAGCCCGAGGCAATGCAAAGTGTATTTTGGAGAACAGACACAATTAGCGTGACACAGCCAGCCGTATGGAGGTGCTCCAGCATCAGTCCACTACAGAAAGAAAGCTCATTTATTTCTCCCCGTTGGAAGCTATTCATACAATAGTTCTATTACAGTACATGTTCAGTACACTAGTGTAAAACAATAAGCAATGAGTCTTACACGTTAGGTTAAGAATTAAATGTACATTTCTACTTCACAACCTACTGTTCGTACAAAAAAAAAATATATATATATATAACACCTATAACACCTTTATTGCTCTCACTTTAAAACAATACATCAACAATGGCAGTAGAATATCCTAATCATAGGTGGACAACGTGCCCACTCGAAAGTTCACAGAACTTATGGGGCCTAAAAAAAATAAAAATACATAGCTTATTACTCGTTCTAGAAATAGCAAAATATATCTGTCGTGACCCTATTTCGACTCCACATAACTCTAAGACTTCGCAGAATTATCTATTTACAATTAAAATGACTATACTATCGGCATGAAATCGACCATTAGTTTGTTATCTGGCACTATTCAAGTACATAAATTATTCAGGTACATAAATTTTCTCTATGAGCCTCTATAAGATATAAGCACAATATAGCTGGCTATTATACACAGTAAGGAGTAGGTAAGATTTTTGTTCTCCATTATTATTACACGATTCCGGCCTAGTAATAAGTCACTCATAATATAGACATCACTACTGTACTGGAATCAACCTGTAGAAGGGACTGTTCTATCATACGGAGCTCTGATGCGATTCCCTACTTTGATTCAGGTAGATAGAGAAGAGCAAGAAATGTCAGCTACCACACAGCCTGATCAAGCACCTGACCCTGAGTCCTCTGTAAATGACGAGCACAATATCCAAGTATGTCACCCTCTTAGACGAAATTTCAACCCTAAGTGTCTGGGTAGTATCAGTAAAAAAAAGTATAAGAATACAGGTCAGGTATAGATACCGTACCGACTACAATACTATGCACTCTACGTTTATATCGGTTCTCCATATTGCGCCAGCACAAATGCTTTGTATCTAACTTTAAAAGTGTGATCTGCCATTGGTTCTCTTAGGAAGCCTGGAAGTTCGTTGTATCGTTTTACTTTTTGATATATAGTGGAACGTTTTTGAACTTCCAACCTGCTTACAGGTAGTATAAACCTGAACTCACGCATATGATACTCGTGGACAGGCACTAGTGTCCTATAGTGTTGTTCAAACAGTTGAGTATCATTATACAGCGCGCCTCTCAAAAATTTCAAAGTGTAATGAGCGTAAACATCAGACAGTTTGAGGAGCTGCAGTTCAATATACATGCGGTCGACAGACATTAGTGGTACATTATTATGGCCCCGTTTTACATTCAAGATGACTAAGCACATCATTAATTGCTATGACAAGTGGCCTCAGGATATAGCAAAACAATAATACCATGAATCAGGTGAGGATAGACCAATGCACAGTACAACATCACTGCTGATCTCCGAGTCAAATACCTGCCAACAGCCCGAATAGCCCCTCTAGCTTTCGCAACCTTATTACATACAGCATGAATGTGATTAGAGAAGTTGAGACTT
>LQNS02277718.1:15806106-15820820 GCA_001587735.2 Parhyale hawaiensis
AGGCCTTCGGGACGTCTGTCTTTCGTGCCCACTTTGCATCCTTTCCGGTTTCATACTCCTACTTGCTGATGCTCTATTCTGTTCTTCCTCTTCTTTCCTGACTTGTTGTTCTAATGCGTTGATCCTGTGTGGGAGCACCTTTCCTCCTTGCGTTCCACGTTTCTGTTGATATACATACTATGTATATGTCATTTGCTGTTCCCTCTATGATATTGTTTCGCTCAGAACTGAGGGAGGCTTCATAACTTTTCTAAAGTAAAGGTTGGGTATTACTATTTCGCTTATTATTAAAGTGGTGTTGGGTTTTTCCTCATGTCAGATGAACTACTACTACTACGATGTATCTCATCTTGTCTTGAGTCACCTAGACGTCGATGTCAGGTCTCATATCAATGTCCTTTAATGTTTACTTTGTTTTTCTTAACGACAAAGAAGACGTCGTTTAATGTCATAAAAATGAGCAGTCATCTTCTAAATTGTCACAAAGAGGAACCTGACGTAGCTAAAGTTATGAGTTTGCCTAAGCGGGAAAAAGCTAGGGTCGAGTTGCTGAATGAGTTGCGAAAAAAAGGAAATTATCAAAATAATATGAAAGTCTTAAAGTTTAAAAAAGGAAATTTAGTAGTTGCCCGAAGACCAGGAAAAAATGCTGAAGTGGATAAATTTGTCTCGTGTCCCAAGTGTTTGGGCTACTTCAGAGATGTTTTTCTGTACCGCCAGAAATTTAAAAAACCTGCTTTGTCAATTAAAGGGGGCAGAACTTCTAGACGACAAGTCCTACGTGAAGCTAGATCGCTTTTACCACAAAATGATCACGGTAATTTAAGCAGTGTGTTCTTGGGGATGAAAGCTGATCAGGTTACTCTGTAGATCAAAAATGATACTTTGCTCCGACAATTGGCCTTGAAACTCAGATCAAAGTGTCCAAAATCATCACCTTCAATACGTGCGTCAAACTTTAAGACTTGTTGGCCGCTTCCTTCTCGTTGCTAGAGAAAAAGACTCTTCCATTACCACTCTCAGGTCATGCTTAGATCCATGCAAGTTTAGTGTGCTGGTAGCTGCAGTTCAGGCCTTGGCAGGGTTTAAGAAAATTCAATCTCTGTATCGAACTGGTTCCATCCCTCTGAAAATTGGTTACGCGTTAGACAAATGTGCTAACATTGAATTATCAAATTTGCTACAAAGAAATGCTGAAGAAGGAAGGCATTGCCCGCATCAGGAGATTCATAGAACACAAACAGCTCAACTGGAATTATGATGTATCGTCTCACGCACTTGTATCAATGGAAGAGGACTGCTGGAACAAGCTAAGTACCTCCCTCTTACAGAAGATGTTGTTAAACTGAATAATCATCTGACTGAAGTAATAACTGAAAAATCTAATTCACTGAATAAATTTGCAACTATGGAAACTTGGCACGGGCTGTTCTTGCATCATTGATTCTGTTTGATCGTCGTAGAAGTGGAGAAGCTGAACGAATGCTAGTTGAGAATTATCTTCAGTATAAATCTGTCACACTTACATACGGTGATGTCTTAGCTGCACTTTCCCCTTGTGAGACAGAGCTTTGTTCTTTGCTGAAGGGAGTGGAGATAAGAGGAAAGAAAGGGCGCGTGGTCCCAGTTTTGCTGCGTCCAATTCACGAAAATGCTATTGAACTTCTCAGCACACGAGAAGATGCAGGAATCCCAGAGGAGAACACTTTCCTCTTCGCCGCAGGGGAGGGTTCATTGCAGCCACTCAGAGGTTCTGATGCCGAGAGTCGGGCTGCCAATGATGCAGGTGTTGTAAATCCCGAGTCGATTAGGACTCGGGATTAGGAAACACATTGCAACACTGTCGCAGATGATAAATCTAACAGTCAGAATTTCAACTTCTATGTAAATTTATGGGGCACGATCCTCAGGTGCATAACGCTTATTATCGAATGCCTGAGGCAACTAACTATGCAAAACTAGGTAAATTACTACTCCAAGCCGAGAGTGGGGAAATGATTTCCCTTTGGCTACAATCAGCAGAGTCGGAAATTAGTAACACAGCTTATGCACCAATGGCAGATGACGAGACCAATAGCGGAATATCGAGCAGTTTAACTTTAGACCATACGGGGACAGAGAAAACACCCCAAACTGATGTTTCGGATAAATTAGTAGTTCACTGTAGCGACGTTGAAATCTCCACCCGTAGGTCTCAGAATAGAATGAAACTGGTGCCGTGGAGCACCGAAGAAAAACAAGCCTTTTTCGACACTTTAAACAAATCTTGATAATAACACAATCCCGGGCAAGATTCCTACCCTGGAGTGTTTGAAAACAGAAAATGTGCTGAAAAATCGAACGTGGCTTCATGTAAAACATTTCATTAGGAATTGTATTGTATCACTTGCTCGACAATCTTCGCATTGAGTTCTGAAACAAATCTCCATTTTTCAGCATTAACTGCAAAACTCAACCAAGCCGTAATTTGCCCATGTAACGTTTTAAATTAGTAGGTACGCCTCAGGGGCTTAGTATGAGCCATAGGTTTTAAGTTAATAACGCTTGCCCGTCCTAAGTTAGAGGAGCAGCGATCACAGGGGAACCAATACCTATCCTGCCGTAGCCATAACTAGGACCCCTCAGCAGGCTAAAAGAAGGCCCTAGAGTTATGCTAAGTTTGCCCATTCCATATGGGAAGCAAGGCCCCTACCCCTTGAGGATTTTACGGGTTACCATAACCATTGGCTAGGCTTTCAGGATGTATTTCCGGCCCGATGTTTAAAATGGAAATGTCTAGGGCAAACGTTGACCAACTAATGATACTGTATCATTAAAGATTTCACTAACTATTAACATGTGATACTATAACTACACCATCTTTTCGTTAACACATGAAGGGTTTGTTTTCCCCAAAACCGTTGATATAACTTACACCAAAAACCTGTTTCTTGTCCGAACTATTCGTCACTCCCAGTGTCAATTATTAACCGAAACTATAAAACATAATCCTGTATTGTAATGCACAATTTCACTGCAGTTCCCATCGATACCGGGCTCAGTCAACGGAGGGTGGAAGGGCAATTGATGAAATTTTGTACAAAATGAAGGCAATTTCATTAAATTAGCTCGTTCCCATTATGGAGCATGAGCTCTATATATTGTGTCAGGTGCCTGTATCAAGTTCATCAGCTGATTATATGTATATTGAGGGATTAGAATGTTACTTCCATCTCAAGTTTAATCAAACATTATACTTTCGTGCCTAGTTATGGGGATAGAGATGCAAAACCTCAGTTGATCCCTCTAGCTATAATCGAGATGTTGTAGAGAAACAAATGCCGTAAAATGGTACCACTGCACTTGTCACTTTGTTCTCTGGTAGAAATCTCTAACCCAAGCTTATGAGTTGCACTTTGCCTTCTGGGGCAAAGGAGGGTCGAAAGTTGTTAATTACTGAAATTTTGGACAAAATAAAGGTAAGTCCCTTAAATTATCTCATCGCTTTATGGAAAACGAGCTTTCTATGTATATTGTCGCAGGTGCCCGTATCTAGTTCATCAGATGACTATATGTATATTGAGGGAATGATTACGGCTCTATATTCCGACACCTAACCTAACATAGGGGTGTCGGAAGATAGAGCAGTCACCGAGGGAATAGAATATCGCTTCTACCCAAACGTGATACTCAAGTGCCTAGTTAAGAGGATCGAGGTGCGAAGCCTCAGTAGATTCCTAAAGCTACATGCGACTTGTTGAGAAAGAGGTGCCGTAAAATTTTGCCCCAGCACTTGCAATTTTTTTTTCCTAGGTAAAAATTTCTAACCCCAGCTTATGAGTTGCACTTTGCCTTCTGGGGCGAATGGAATTCTGTTTCGGTTAGTGAAAGGCCTATGCTTGTAGCGTAAGTTTCTTGGAAGGTAATGATTTTTCTTGACTTTTTATTTTACTGCTGTATGAGTTTGCTGTGATATCGAGTTTTTTTGTTTGATTTGAGTTTACCAGGGAGACTATAGTGCACCGCACCCTGCATTCGAACGGCCGGCAGCCCCGTACGTTTCAACTTCAGTTAATTCTGTGTATCTGCAAGTAACTTTATACCAGGGTTATAACAACTGAGGGGCAACGAAGCTTTGTGCGCATTATTTATCATAAATTTGACCATTTCAGCTAAATTAAGCTACATGAGTGCAGTCACAGTCCATTGTGTACTGAATCATTCTCTGAATATTGTTGTGTACACCCGTAGTACATTGTTCTGCGTACATACATACAGTACAGTCCCTGCAATACAGCAGGCGCACCACAGTTCCCGCAACACATGCACACTTCCTGCATTGGTGAGCAAACTGCCACGTGTTATGGTGCAAAATGCATATGGTTGTATGCTTTCTAACGTTCTCTTAGAGCGGTTCTTTTATGGTGTCTTATTACAAGTCACTAGTGGCCCGTGCCGTCATTATAAATGACGGCAAAAAATTAACACTTTACCAAAACCCCCGCCGTCTTTTGGACTTCCTCATTTTCCCCTAATACTGAAGAAAAAAATGCAAGGTACCCCCACTTTTTTTACATTTTGATATCTGAATTTTCTATCTTATTCCCATAGAGCGTGACAGGAAAGATATAAATAAATAAATAAATAAATAAAAACACGACGTGAATTATTATATAGTACTGATTACTGAATCGGTGATTCTAATTATATCTCGACTCTATATGAATGTCTGAAGAGTATCTATGCCTGTTGATTTTTTGATTCGAAATACCTATAAATAAGGAATTTCTAGCAAATCATCAAGCTATGGTACATTGCACAGTTCATTTACAGAAGATAGTTGTCAGATTTGAGAATATGCTCTACGCCCCTAAATTTTCAGATTTGTAACGTCACAATTGCGTCACGCCACTGTTGCAGCGAGGAATCTTTGATATTTTTTCAGTGGCGTGACGTAATTTTGACGTCACAAACCTGGAAATTTAAGAGCGAAGCGCGTTCACCCAAATTTAACAAAAGTATCTTCTATAAATGAACTGTGGTATATTGCACCGCACCTCTCCAGTTATAACTCCTCGCTAGGGGTCTCCCTTAGTAGGGTTAATTATTGTGGTACTATGATGAGAATCAACTGAACGAACATGGAGGTGCCGAAGCTTCGGTTGGCCTCCAGATCTGTGAGCAGAGACAACATTGAGCTGAAGTCCTCCCTCCGCTGATGCGTACTTCAGAATCAACGTTTACCATCCCACGGTCGACGCACAGCAACCGCTGCCTCTAAATAATGAAGTAAACTAGCTCAGTTACGGCATACTAGTCAGGCATCCTGCCCGCAAACTCAGCCAAGAAATTTCTTAACCAATGATAACAATGACATTAGAGTGATCGACTTCGGGCTGACGTACACGAAGAATGAAAGCGCTGCAACTGACGGGACACTTCCGAGGTACGTACCTTAATCCCATATTACTCTCGTCTCCACCGACGTGTTCTCTTCGACAGGCATCGCCGCGATGGAGCGCCGAGGCGTCAGCCAACACGAGCAGCGACTCGCGATGCGTGTGGTGAGAGCCTAGCTACTGTCACGATCCGGCAGACGATGTACCTGCAGTCTCCACAGACTTAACCCGAAGATACATACGCATGAATTTTAAGTGCACTAGAGATCAGCTTTCTGAGCCTATTGTGCATAAGTATGGTAGCCCTTCCGATAGAGTTGAAATAAATGGGTAACGTGTCTCGTATTTCCAACTGTACTGTCAATTTTTACGAATAAATCTCATTCTCTGTCATAAACGGCGTAAAGATGTTACTCCTCAAAAAAGGCGCAAGTTGTAGGTATATTTTCAGTTATAGATTTTCGGATTATCATTCTAACTAGACTAGTGGACCCGTGCGTGAAAAATTCACGCAATAACCTATACGTTTGCCGAATGCCTCTATGCCGGTGCGGAATCTCCTTTTCTCTTATTTGCTTCTTAATTTTTTCCTTGATCCTTTGTCGTGCTATCATCCTTAAGTCTTCTATATAGACAGGCAGAAGTAACATCTTGAGTAAAACACTCCAGCAAATTTAAACAAACTAGCGGCTTATATACAATGTGTTCGCTCCGTAGCAAAGATACCGTTGATACCGTCTTTCCACCTCAAATATCTGATTCATTTGAGGTGCTCCAATTTTGACCTATGAAGAGAAAACTGCTTCGTCAGAGGAAAACAGTAAGCTAGAAGAAATAATTCTCTACTGCCTGTGAAAACTAATGTTTCGTCGGTTTCATTGACAATTGCATCAAAGTGGGAATAATAGCTCATGCAACGAAATCATCTGTGGGAAGAAACTACGAATCAAGAAGCATGAGATTGCAAACGGAAGCTTCAGATATCTTCGGTGCTACGATTTCAACTTCGGCAATGCAAGAAGTGCATTCAGACATAAGGTCGCCCTATGCTTTGCCGTAGATTCGATGTATGGAGAAGCTAATACTCGTACAAATTAGACTAAGCCCGCGATGTCTTCATTGTTGGAATTTCAACTGCCCCTGCTTAAGATACGTTTGCCATCTTCTGCAGCCCGGCGTATTTTCTGCCTATCACTTTCAGTGGAACTTGAGAGGACAACCAGAGCCTCCAACCTGGGCTAAATTCCGCCTATCTATTTCGTTAAGAGCGTGACACCAAACATATAAATGAATAAATACATATATTTATATATAAACACACGGCGGTCATTCTTAGTATTAGATTAGACTAGATGAAAATTTGAAACAAAAATATCTGTCCAAAACTGTTCTACTTCTGCAGTTTCTAGCGTGTTGAAACTGACTGTCCAAAGTGTTGACTTGCGAACGATAGCTTGTCCAATATGTTGCTCTTACAATGTTATGAGAATGAATACCTCGGGGGTGCTGCGCCTTTAATTTGTTGGGCACTGCATCCATGCGAGAAAATTTATTCATCTACCTATCTTGCGAAGCACTTCCTCGTTCCTATCGTTATTTTTCTCGCACGAATACTGAAGAAATACCAGCACGTGTTCAAGTTTCTTTGGGACTTCAATTGGTCGAATAGCACCGCAGCAGGCATAATAATGGTTTAATTTTTGCCTTACTAAACGACGACACGAAGTAATAATTTTTAAGCTAATCTTTCTTGTAATGTTTAACCTATAAGTGCTGGAATATAAAATCTTTTGTGACTTGCTAACGTTCCAAAAAAAAAAAAGGACTTGAATATTCAAAACGCCTGCCTAGGCATAGTTGCGTCAGCGTCGCATAACCTTCACGTCCAGCAGAGTGAAAGGCAGTGCCAAGTTGATAACGTTTGCGGAGAGACGAGAACTGTAGGTGTTGGAGGAGGCCTTTACGGGCACTGGCTACCGAGGCTATGCATGATGCCTGTTGGCAGCACATCTCTTCGCGGAGCGCAGACATGCATTTCCAACGATCAAACTGGGAGAGACGTGTTAAGCACGGGCATATAATGGACGCTTCGCGCGAAGTGATATACAGTATGGCCGTAAGACTATGGACCCTCCCAATTTTCGAAGAACCGCCACTATGAACTACAATCTACCAATTCAGCACTTTCACTTGCTGACTGCTGTAGAATTCTGTAGGGATAACTACAAAGAGACTGACATATTTTTGGCATTCGTGAAAACGTCTTGGGAGTGATAGATGGCTGCTTGAATAGTGATCAGAAAAACGACTGACACTACAACAGCTCATCGAAAAGCTATAAGTCTTGATGGCCTACTTTCCAAGCCGTGCAATTCATTTTCACCCAAACCCAGAGTGGCGTTCTAACTTCTTCCATGTAGGAGACTATCTCACTAGGTTCAAGAAAAGTTTTATGTCGGAGATGGATGCCACTTTGCCACAGGACTTCGTAAATTTAAAAGGTGAATTCGATTAAGGGGGTCGTTTAGGCGAAAATGGTCAAAATTATCAATTTTCTGTTTTTTTGCTCAAAAAGTGTCTTCAGGTATGGGGGCATTACGTCCTAAATTTCTAGGGGGGCTAGCGGCACTATAAATGAAATATGCCAATGGCATTTCCTTTGGAAATACTGCATTTTATAACAAAAAAAAAACATAAATTTGCCTCTATTAAAAAATCTACATTTTCAGACTATAAAAGAATAGAACTGCCTCAGTTTTTGTGCTAGAATAAAAACAGACAGTTTTGGAATCCTTGAAAGATTCCCTACAACAATTAAGTTTCATAATTTTTTCTTTCTTTTTCGTTTTCTATTGACGTGAGATTTTAGATGGGTGACTGAACTAATTTCGCTAGAGAAAAATCTAATGGAGCTGCAATATTATAGGAAGGCTTACGCTTTTATTTATGGTGACACGCGTCAACACTTGTGAACATCTAGCCCCGGTAGATCTTTTTAAAGATGTGATAGCCAAGTTGCATCAAAGATAAGAATGCACAAGAGTAAATGAATGCCCTGCTGTGATAAAGAATGTTCTATAACCTCATTTCAAAAAGAAGTTGATAACTGATATTGGTGGTGGAAAATATAGTTTGCTTCTAAATGACAGTAGTGACATTTCTGTAGAAAAAATGTTGGGCATTGCTGTCATTTCATTCAGTAAAGCATAAAAAAAAATGTTACAGCTTTACAAGTCTGATTGTATTGTCTACTAGTGATGCATCAGGCACTGTCGACGCATTGAAATGTGAGCTTGCAAGCTGCCAGTTGTCTTTGACAAACCTAATCGCCTCTGCTTATCTAGCACTGATCATGCCGCTGTTAGGTAGGAGTAAACGAAAGTAAACAAAGCTCGTTTGAAGATTACAATCTTTAATTCACATCAGGAGCATCAACCTGCTTCCATTTAGTGGTATGTATGTAGGAAAATACTAATTAAAAGTTCTGGACTTTTTTTAGCATCTTCAAAATTTCTTTTAGCACATTTAGTACCTTTTTATGGCAAATCTGGCATGTTTTCACGAAAAATATTTGGCAACACTGCTCCCACTTAGTTTCTCTGCAACCTTTGCCCTGTCAACTTGCCTAGAGGAGTGCCTACACCTGCTCCTGTCCGGGAGTTGTCAAGTTGCGCCATGATGACCATATGTCAATATGGGATATAGCCGAACACGTAAAGCGGCCTAAAGGTGTTGTTACTAATATACTAGCTAAGTACAACAAATTAATTCTACTGCTGCGGGAATTTCTTCAGGAAGACCTCGAATTGCCTCGAAAACCGATGACAATACTCTGGTCAGATTAACAAAGAAGGATCGTTTTCCAACCGCTGCATCAATTTCTCGAAAAGTTTGCCAATCTCACGGAATGCAATTATCGAGGAAGACTGCACCCTCGTTCCCCAGCAGTCAAACCTTTGATAAGCAAGAAGAATAGGAATACTCTCCTGAGCTTTGCATCGAAGCATATCCTATGGACTGGTGACGATTGGGCTAGCCTACGATGTATTTTAGCGGCGAGTCAAAGTTTAATTTGTTTGGTTCGGATGGCAAGAGATTCGTTCGTTGATCAGCTGGTGAAAAACTGTCTGAATTTGGCGGAGGCATCGTTATGTTTGGCATGTTCTCGGCAAGCGGTACGGGACCTCTTGTCCGATTGCAGGGAACGATAAACGCAAAAGTGTATAAGGAACTGTTGCAGATGCATGTCGTACGTGTTCGTAACAGTTCTTCAATCCAGAATCCTTCTTCAATCCAGAATCCCATCTTCATGAAGGATAACGCCCCCTGCCACACGGCGAAAGTGCCAAGTCCTCTTTACAGGAACTAGGAGTGGACGTTATGGACTGGCCAGCTCAAAGCCCGGACATGAATCCCATTGAGAATGTATGGAAAGTATTGGGAGAACGCACAATGAAGAGCAATCCAAAGAATATCAATGATTTGTGAACCANGTGGACGTTATGGACTGGCCAGCTCAAAGCCCGGACATGAATCCCATTGAGAATGTATGGAAAGTATTGGGAGAACGCACAATGAAGAGCAATCCAAAGAATATCAATGATTTGTGAACCACTTTACAAGCAGAATGGGCAAAAATAACACCTGAAGAATGCAGCCGTTTGATACAGTCATGTGGCAGTAGATGCCAAGCCGTTATTGACAGTAAAGGGTACGACACAAAGTACTAATATTGTAAAACTATTTTCAATGTTTATTTTGTTGTGTATTCTTCGTTTGATGCATTTAATTCAATGTTTTAAGGTTTGTTCGAACCTTTTTGTTCACGCTTGTATTTTTGGTTTCATTTCTCCTCGACAAGTGACATTTTGACACAATGCAGGTATGATATGTTACTTAAAGTGTGGCAAATTTGAAAGAGGTATTTTACCAATTTTCGGAGACATTAATGATTTCTGGATTTCTTGTTAATGGCCGCTTCTGTATATTCAGATGCCCTTATATCGTGGTTCCCACCGGCGGTCTTGCTGTTTCCTGAACTAAAGGGCAATTAGATTTGTATTCAGTGCAATTTACTTTATTCAAACTGAAATAGCCAACGCTGTCGCCAATATGTATGCTCAATTTTCTGTTCAGAGAAGTCCTTTCACGGGCAACATCCATGAAAATGTGAAAGAATTATTAACAAATGCAATGTAACATACCTATGTACTTGGACAGCCGGATGTGTGGGATCAATGCAAAAATCAAGAGCTTAAAATTCAATTTCACCCGTTTTTTATGCGAAATGAACAATTGTTATTACCTCCACCAAGGAGGTTATGTTTTCGGCGGGTTTATCTGCGTCTGTTACCAAGATGGACGGATTTTGATGAAAATTACAGAGATTAGATTAGATAGGCGGCAGTAGACGAACCAAGAGGCCCATTCCCAAAGAGACACCGGGACTAACACCCCGGCCTCTATGAGCTATTGCCATTATGTTTGGATATAGAGGACTGGGGAAACGAGAGGAGAAAAAACGGAAGACGAAAGAGATTAAAGAGAAAGAGGAAATAAAAAATAAAAAGAGGGGGAGAAGAATCTCCGCCAAAGAGATGGTCATGATTGCCCCCTACCATGATCGGTAGCCGCTGATATACATACGGAGCTTAAATATATGCTGTAGATGGAGTGGAAGCGAGAAGAACTCAGCATAAAATGGCCTGGGAAGCTTTGGTCGTTAAGTGCTTGCGACTCGTGGAGGAGTTCTTAGCTGGGGAGGATATCTCTCCCAGTGTATGTCAAGACAATTTTTAAACGAGTTGACGGACTCTGCAGAAACAACATCGGAAGGTAGTCTATTCCAAATGCTGACTATGAAATAGGGAAAGAACTGCTGAATTAAGGTTTTTCTTCGAGCTTTATGCTTGAGTTTTTGACCGTTGTTTCGCAAGCGATCATTAAGGTCTCTTTCAAAGAGTCAAGTTATAGGTACGTCGTTGAAGCCATTCAAGTACTTGAATGTTTCTATTAGTTGCCCCCTGAGTAGTCTTTGCTCCTCTCTCTAGTCTGGGTCAAGAAAATCCGCTGCAAGTATGCTGAACAAAGAGTCGACTCCATAGTTAAAGCAACGAGACGCAACCTGAGAAAGGTACAATAGCTATAGAAAACAGAGATGCGGAAACCAGAATTGAACAGCAAATTCTAAGTGTGGTCTCACTAATGCCTTGTACAAGGGGACGATTATGTCCTTGGACTTGTATTCGAAGTTTCTGGAGATGAAACTGAGTACTCTGCTTGCAGATTGTTAGGTATGTTAGGAGGAACTGATGATTAACTTTTGGTAAAGATCCGTTCATCCGTTTGTTTGTCTACCTCATTTTTCTCATACCATAACGCAAAAAGTTATGGATGGATTTTTATGAAATTTACATTAGTTAGTTATATCACAAAGAGGATGTTTCTTGCTGTGTTTGATTTTGTGCTAGCACAGTAACTCAAAAAGGTTTGAGTGAATCTTTATGAAATTTACAGGAATTGTTAGTAATATTAAAAGACATGAATGAATAAATTTTGGCGCAGTTCGGTTGATTCGTTTCTATGTTTGAGTTGTGTGTCATAATGTTTGCTCCGCAATAGCTCGAAAAATTTTGAATGGATGATCTTTATGAAACTTACAGGAGCTTTTACAAAAGTAGGTATAGTTCGGCATATTCGTTATGGTTAAGGGAACTCTTTCGTTTTTCAAAACTTTGTTTTGTGTTTGGAGCTACGGTTCTGAAACTTGACACACGTATGTAAAACACTATTCTAGGTCATTTTTGTTCGTAGACATTTTTTGATTTGACGCATAGAAAACGAGTTGTTGATAGAAAATCGTTTTTTACATGTTTTTCAAAGCCTAGCCTCACCTACGGTTTTGAAGCTAGAGATGAAATTTTTTTCATGATGATCCGGAATGCTTGCTCTACAATACCTCGGCCCTACATTTTTTAATTTCAAATTATTTTTTGAATTATTCACTTTTTCAAACAAATTAGGATTATTCCAAAAAATCCACGGATAAACCGCCTAACTTCGTAACTTGGAAAACTAAGGCGGCCAAGTTGTAAAATAAGGATTCCTGATCATGTTGACAAAATTTTATCGTTCTAGCTTCAAAACTGTAGAAGAGAGGGTTGAAAGTTGATTAAGTTAATTTTTTTAGTACAAGCCCATTTGTAACATCAAGTACAAATTGCCCATGTATTTATCTTTCTGGAAAAAATATCGAATTATTTCAATGCTTTATGTCTATATAACTATCAAAAATGTATATTGGTACTTACCAACTTCCTTCGTTATGTTACCTGGTCTACGACCAACAGCCTCCCCCCCCCCCCTTCCTTCCACTTCCTCAGAAGCTGCCGGCGTTGTAGGAAGTAGAGGCACCTTCCTGCACTCTACGATGCTTGCGTTTTTGTTTTGTTGGTTTTTTGTAGGCTGCAAGTGAGGTTTTGTACTTCAGGCTCATGTGGTGCAAGACGGAACCATGCTCGATGCCAAACTTCTGTATTAGAATTGCATCTTGAGCGCAAGAGTTGACTCATGCGAGTTCAGCGTATTTTGTTTTCAAGCAGCGCTTCTACAATTTGGAGTTGAAGCTTTCGTTCGGGTTTTGGGTGTACTTGCCAATGCATGTTTTCATCAGATGATCCGTAGTCAAATCCATAAACACTTGCATCACTTCACGCCGTAGTTCAGGGTTTTCTGAGAGACCGGACAGGTAGAGGTCTTTTTCGCTGTGGGGCCCTGGATCTCGGTCTTCTGATTTGGCCTTCTGAAACCAGCACCACATTTTATCACAGTGTTCATGTCTGGGGCGCGTATCAGTGCTGCACGCATGATAATATGTACTCAGGATTGCGTTGCGCAATGATGCGATGCTTTCTCCTAGTTTATGTTTTCTGATGTTTTGTCCATAAGAGGTTGCAAAATTATATATATTCTGGTCAGTCAAAGCCGATATGCCAGCTAATCGGCTCCTCATTATGGTTTTACCTGTTGTTTTGGTTTTTGTTGGCACTCGTAGATCTTTCTTCAGGTTGAGAAGCCTGGTGGCCATTCGCTTTGATACATGATTTATGCACTCGTGCTTCTCAACAGGTACATCATACGGATCTTTTCCACCATTTAGGTTTATTACTGATTGGAAGGCAGATGAATCTCAATCAGAAATGAATTTTGTGTAGCGCAGGCCAAGATCCATTGATCTGCTCCAAATGCGCCGAGCACATTCGGCCTCCATTTCTCCCCGCCTTACCTGAGAAATTTTTGGAGCAAGTTTTGTGTTTAGTCGTCACCCAAGTGTGGAACTCACCATCAGTCATCTTCTCCTTCTTGTCTACAAATATGCAGTTATTGCTTGGCACTTCGTAGTCTATGACGAATCCAGTCTCTGTGTCGATTACAAAGCCGGCACCAATGTGTTAAGTATGGCCACGTGTCATCAAAACTGACAGCAATGTCCATATATTCATTATCAGCCAAATCCGCGTAGTAGGCCTTCATTCCCGTTAGAAGATATTCTTTGAGAATCTTTCGTAAAATGCACTCATTGTTTGCTTCAGGTACTTGAACACCTTATTAAATCTAGTAACATTCATGAGATGAAACTTGTCCATTGCAGCACGAGTAATGTACACCTCATGCCCTAACCCGTTCACAATGAATTGGTGTATGTCAGTCACTTCAACTTCTTCAAAATCCCCTGCCACTATGTTCTTCTTGCACTCATGAATAACTTCACCACAAGAATTACACGTAATTGTTAAACTGGCACTTTCCATTTTGGAAGACAGCTTCGCCTCCGTAGTCAGCACACCTAACTTTTGACGATAATGCTTCAAGAGACCTATTGGAGATGATATAGTTTGTGAGATCTTGGCCTTGCACTTAATGTTTGTTTGATAATTGAATTCGTTGTTCAACGGCACTCACAACAGCAACACTATCAACGGCACTCACAACAGCAACACTTTCAACACCATCACTTGCTTCTCCCTTACCACTCGCTATATCACTGATTTTTTTCTTTGAAGCTTCGCTAGCTCGGCGGCGATTGTATTCTCTCAAAACTAAGCGATTCTTCGAAAGGCAAGGCATGGTGGCGAAAAAAACTAACATACACTCACGCTATCACAACACTGACAAATGCGTGGGAGGCGGTAGCTGAACACGTGTTTCTCTAGCCAATATTGAGGCAGTTACAAGCTCTCCACTTGGACTGTGCAAGCAGTGCTGCATTCAACTTTGAGGTCTAATAACTTATGTAATAGAATCTTATTTTAGCTTACAAATTTCTCAGGCTCTCTC
>LQNS02277718.1:15822291-15833905 GCA_001587735.2 Parhyale hawaiensis
AGCCAAACTTTTCTTGATCTTGACTCACCTGGCTAGCTAACTAGGCTAATGCATGTTAGATTTCAGTTGTTTTGACTATGCATTTGCAAGATTCTGGTAACTTTCAGAAAATGTCACTATAAAACAAAATGTTTTCACAATTCTTTACAAAATTAGCAGCATAATAATAATAAACAGCTAGCCAATTTTTATTGAAAATGATGCTAATTTTGCTGTAGCTAAGCTGCCGAGTTTTTGCTGTGAATGCACTGAAAGTTAAGCTCGGTCCTAAAAATCACCCGAAGGAACCCAAAATGAAAATTCAAGTTGAAAAATTCTTCATTCCACCAGCCTACCAGGTAACCGAGTAGGCTCTTAACGAGTTCTCCGCATTTCCGAGGGCGGCAAACTACTCGCCAAGATCTTGGCGAGAAGTGCCACACTATGAAATGAGGTCCCACAGGTCGCGGCGCTCATAGGCGCCCGCTCGCATTTCCGAGGGCGGCAAACTACTCGCCAAGATCTTGGCGAGAAGTGCCACACTGTGGAATGAGGAGAGTTCTAGGCTAGGCCGCATTTCCGAGGGCGGCAAACTGCTCGCCAAGATCTTGGCAAGAAGTGTCATACTATGAAATGAGGCTAGACTAGGCACGGGTCACCCCCGGTGCAAACGGGTTACCCCCTCGGAAACTGAGGCCTAAACTAACTTTTTAACTCTAACTAAAGGTTAATATTGACCTGATTTTTCTTTTCCATTTGTTGTAGCTAAGCCTTGAAAAAATTTTTAATGTCAAGAGATGTTATGATCTCTATGTGGAATGATTCCTCACATTAGTGTGACTGGTAGCTATTATAGTTTGGTGTGGCACCGTAACTCTTCTGGGGATTTTATTTTTCGTACTGCAGATATTGTAAAATAATCTTTACTGCAGAAAAATGTGCAATAAGACCGAGTTGAAAATGTCATTGTGTTGCGATCTGCAATGATACTGAAAGATGTTAGCTATGATACAGTGCACGTTTTCCAGACTGCTGGCTGCTTCAAATACAGTTGCTAGCTCACCTTGATCATGATTATTCCTCTAAAGTGTTGCCATATTTTGTAGCATTATCATGTTAATTATGTGTATACTAATATCAGAGTGTAGGGGATGACAAAAAAAGCAAATGCATCACCAAAGACATTTAAATCTTTCCCCATATTCTGCAATAAGGTAGCTACAGAAAGTTGTGGCAGTGGATTTAGGCAGCCCTTGGGTGCAAAGGAGGGAGAAGGGGACCAATTCAAGTAGATAGCCTAACTTAAGTAACACTTTTGCACGAGGCCTATTTTATATTTTTCAGAAGATCCTGATAACACGTCTGCGTTCTTCCACTTTTGGTTAGCATTTCTACTTCTTTTTTAGAAATTGTATTTTGAAAATTATTCTCATTAAATGACTACATGTAACATGCTTAGCTTTCCAGTCTTTATACCATTAATGGTTGCAACATCAGCTTCTCCTTTAATACAGAGTGACAAAAAAATAAAAAATTACGAGATAGGAATAAGCTGGAGAATGTAACTGCATTACCTGAGATTTGCTACGAACTATCATGTTCTTCAAGCTATGAAATAGCCTAAGTATTGTGTTAAGGTGAATGCATATTTCATCACTTTCTTTAATCAAACCACTTCTCATCTGTGTACTCTGGACTATTTATGTGCCATGTTAGTTGGATTCTTTTCCATAAAATGGCGCATTAGCTATATGTCATCTTTCTTTTCTGGAAGATCAATGAAAAGCTGATACTATTATTAGCTACTCTAAATACCTCTAATGATGCCCCCCTAAAAGTGTGTAAAGTGGCTCAAAGTATCTAGCTACCCCAAACATTGAAGTTTCATCAGCCACGCCAGGTGTAGCTACATTCAGTCAAGACGTTATGCACCATTTACAACTGAATATAACTTTATCTTTCATTAGCGACACTTTTTTATCTATCTATAATAACTCCTAACGACTTTTTGCTATGGTTTCATGAAACTAATATGACCATATTCGTTGAAGAGTATCATTGTGAATCATAAAATAACTAATAAATTTTGCTTTTGAAAACCAGCCCAAGACTGTGGGGCACCATAAGTCAGTCTCAAGCTGCACACCGCCACGAACTCAATGTGCCTCATTTGCACATTACCAATTCTCAACAATGTGACGGAAATATGATCATTTTATTCTGACCAATCATGCATCAGCTCTGCAGACTGCAGTCAACATAGTCCTACCTGGTACAACGCGAGGAGAGGCTGCTCCATGTTTCCACAATAGTTAGCTAGCCTACAAGAAGAAAAAAAATTTACTTCGGAGTGCAAAATTTATCGTCTTTTGAAAACACAACCAAGGAAAACTGAATGGAATGTTAATTTCTGCGTCCTTTCTTAGCTAGCTAATCAGTTGACACACTCAGCCATCTTCAGAATGAAAGTTTAACCACTAGGTCCTTACAGTCCCTGGTTCAAGGTCCTGCTAGACACATACTGCCCCATATCTAACTGCACATCTGTCAAGTAGGTTATAAAAATTTAGGTATCTTTTTGTGTTTTAGATTAGCTATGTAATGTTAATGGGTGAACCATATAATTTGCAAAATTGTAACTACATTGATAAATATATGAATTTTTATCTGTTTCAGATAGCCTACCCAAAAAATTCACTGTTTTTGTTTTATCAAGATTGAGGCAGTGTTTTTGAATGATGTAAGTATGTACTGGTGGCTCGAGCCTGCATTATACATGACGGCAGAAAATTAGCACTTTAGGAAAACCCACATTGTCTTGTGCGCTGGTTACTGTTTTGTTGAAAGCTTTCTTCCGGCAAACTGCTAAGGCTGAAGGGCAAGTGGAGCTCACGGTATATCATCTTTAGAGACTCACAGTTTGTAAGCTGAATGAGGCAGTCGACGTATGATACAGGTGCTTGTCCAAAAGCATAGCTTGAAGTGACAATAGACAGCCCCTAATTAAAAGACTGTATCTGTGGCATTCTGTGCTACCACTGGAAAGAATGCTTCACTCTTCTTCAAAACTCAGAGTTCAGATTTCGAAAAGCTTGCAATTGAATAGCGAAGCATTGTAATGAGCTAACACTCAGCAGCATATCGTGGTTGCCTGAAGAATTTTTTTTTTCTTTTTCCGTAAGAGCGTGACGGTGAGACAGACCAACCAAAAGAGCGAGAGCAAGCAAAATCGGAGCGATTAACAACTCTAATTATATATTATAGTGTGGATTTGCTATTGTAAATCTATATTAACTTGGTATCAATGAAGTCATTCTATTTTCTTTAAAGACTGCAGTCATGAAGCAAAGATTGTACCTGTTGCAAGCTTAGGATATCTCTTAATGCTTTCGATATTTAGCTACAAGGAAATGAAAGCATATGGGCTAAGACTGCTTAGCACGGAACTTTGGGCTATCTTAAAGTGTCACAGCTTCTTAGTCCGTGACAGTATGGTACAGTGCCGTCCTTCCAAGTTACAGGTCAGACCTTAGCTCTCTCACCAGGCAGATGCTTTTCTTATTTTTTTAACTTAGATTGCAGTCTATGCTTATGCCCACCTCACTCTACTGCATAGGCAGTGACCTAAATAGAATAAAATAGTCACGATAAGGTAGGATAATTCCCTAGCTCTGGCAATACAAGTATACCTAGCGAATCAGCTGAAGTTTTCCCACTCCACTGGGAATTACAAGATTTTATCTGCAACAAGAACTAGTGTATGTAAACTTTCCATGCGCATTCATTCAATTGTTTTTTTTTTATTTTTCCTAATAGCTTTCACTTAGCTCTGCCTCTTACTATGGTGGGTATAGCGATTTTTCATCTAAGGTAATTTTTTATTGTAACCCATTACAAAAGGAGCCCTTGATAAAATAGCTACAGGCTCTGATGCATAGTAGAGCTACAGCTCTAAGTTTAGGGGCTATCCTTGTTGTAGTAGCTCTCTAGGACCACCGCCGGAGTGAACTAAAATAGCCACTGCTCTTCTATATGCTCTCATTGTCTTCCTGTACTATTAATTGAGGCACATCTATCGGCCCACAGTCCTTTATCTTATGACTCCTTGTTCACCAGAGAAATAATGGTTGCAGTCGAAAGTGGTTGAGCACTCTCCGAAGTGTCGGAACAAAATTCCATGCGACCCCTATTGAAATTTAAAGTAGCTAATTTTTCCTTAAAGAGTTTGGCAGGTATCATGTAGGCTTCTGTTAAATGCCTAATGCTCCTTTCACATTTTCACGCAGATTGTATGTGCATATTCATTACAAATTTTGATCTTGAATTTCAGGGGCCGGCCTAAGAAGAAGTGTCCTTCCTGCAGTTCTATCGTAGTAAACTTACCACGGCATTGTCATGATGTTCACAAGTGGCCCGACAGCCGGTCTCGATACGTAAACCACGAGACAGGACAGCGTAAAAGTCCCAGCTCGAAAAAGTCGGAGAAGAACAAACGGCTCCAAAAGAGATGCCCTCTCCCAGGCTGTGAAGCAGTGATCTATAGACTGGAGCAACACTTCATAAAATATCACCGCCTTGCTCGTAAAACTGATGGTTTTGTCTGCAGAAGTTGTCAGAACAAATGATCGACGAGCTTCTGGAACGCGGGCTGCAACTGCAGCAATCCCTCCTATGGCGCAGCTCGAGCCTTCACCCTCTTCCCATGTAGAATCTGAATCCTCAGCTGTACAGAGGGGCGCTGAAAGTGATGGAGAGCCTACTTTTGCGCAACCTCAGTCTCCACACAATTCCCGTGCCGAGTCCTCTCCTGTACAAAAGTGTTCTGAAAGTGATAGAAGTTCCTGTCGCGCAAACTCAGTCTTCTCTCGAACACAACTTTGAATTCGCAAGTTCAAGAAAATTTGTGTACGCTGCATGCCAAGTCGAAACAAGCAAAGGAGCTGCCTACATATTCATGAACTCTGAACTCTTTCGTGAAACTTGTCGGTATGTGCTCTACATCCATCCGCAGATAAGCAAGAGTAGTCCTTACTTATTCTGCACAAACGACGGCAACAAGTTCGTTTCTTATATGTCGCAAGTGATTAATCGATACTTTTTCTTCGATAGGTTTAAAAAAACCTATTACCTGCAGGAAGTTTGCAGTTACAATTTTTTACCAGGAAAAGCGAGACAAGACTGACAAATTAAACTGCCTAATGTTGCATAATGCATCTACTGCTAGCAAGTACCATTTCCTTCCGGACAAATTGTCTCATAGTCTAGAAGCTCATCAGAATTTACGCCAAATAGTTAGACCCTTCGTGTCTCCAGCGAAGGACCCCACCGTGCCCGCCACCATGGTAGCTCCAGCCATACGTCCTACACCTCTTAACTTATCTGAATAGCTCACTGCAACGCATCACACTAATTCTAGACGGTCTGACGAGCAAATGCCCTCCGGTACTGAGTCCGACGATGCGCAAAAGTACTCTCAAGATGGTTATAGTTCAACTGGATGCCTTCAGACCCCAAGGAAGATCAACGAACACTCCTCCAACAATGTGGAACAGAGCGTAACACAGCATACAAGCTCCGTAGATGTTTCTTCGATCGAGTATTTGTATCAAGAGCCCAAGTCAACGGAAAGTCTTACATGCCCAAATGGTGTTCCTCCACCCACTGTCAGCAGCCCAAATCGTGTGCCTATGCCTATGAGCGAACGCCCACATTCGGTGACTGAGGAACCCGGATACTTTTTTCCCAGCAACACCTCTAGCGACGGCACTAGCGCTGCTGCTTTCGTGCCTCCTCTAGCTCTTTTGCCTCAACGCCCTCCTACCGCCCCTCATAGCCTCACCGCCCCCCTGAAGCCCCTTTTGGCCCCACCGCCCCCTCAAACAAACCTCGTCATCGCCCACTTTGGGAACCACTGGACTGTAGTTCATTAGGACTTTTTGTAATATATTTGACGTCTTCAATTCTCGAAATTTATTATCATGTGGTACAAAGAAACCTATCTCGGACGAAAATAAGCAGCAATATCTGCACAGCTAGACATTGATTTCAAGTACATTTCTTCCCTATCAAACCCCATCTCGGGTGAGCTCATCACATCAACCCCTCGAAAAATTGGTTTTCTTGGTTTCTTAGTCAACATCTTGAGTGTTCAGAACCTATATTCCCGTTTGTTGAATCATGGCATGAGCTTCCTGCTTACTTACAAACTTAGCCAAGACCACTTAGAGCTCTTATTTGGAAAAATCCGCAGTCCTTTTGGATGCAACAACAATCCAACTGCTCTCCAGTTTAGCACAGCTTACAAAAAATACTTGTTCACAATTAAATAACCGACATTACGTGAAGAGATTACATACCTCTTGAAGATGATAGAATCTCAAGTGTGTCCAATGCTGCTACAGCGCCGAAAAAATCCATCTGTAAACTATTTATCCTAGAACTTGATCAAAGCCACCTTGAGAATAGAATCAGCCCCGACTTGCTTGATGAAATAACTCTATATACAGTAGATCATGAAATTGATTCAATTGTTCAGGCCACCTTCTCTAGCAACGAAATCTATCAAAGAATGTACTGGCTTACATGGCTGGGATTGTAGTGCTAAAATTATTGAAATACCTCAAATGCGAACATTGCACCAGTGTCCTAGAAGACAACGAATCTGCTCCATCCACCTCCTATTTGAGTTTCCTTCATTATGAGTCAAGAGACAATTTGTGCTTTTCTACAAAGTATGTTTTAAACATTTATCTGCTGAATAACATTATCAGGCGAAGTGTAAAGTGCTATCTCAAGATCCTAAAACTCGTCAACCTTTCAGCATTTTTTATTACAATCCCTGTGTTTGTAGCCCTAGAGAGCCACGGAATGGATATGGACCTCTAAGGAACCATGTTTCCTTGTTGCTGAAATGCGTTGCTGCTTCTTATTTAGAGTGCAGGATGGCACACTGCTTAAGTAAGAACATCTGACATAGCAGAACACCGTATGGCCAGCAGACAATTCAGTAACAAGCTGATCCTTTTTAGTGGTCTCTGGTGTTCAAATAGCTTACAGACGTGCAAAATTGTTGAGAAAGCACTAACCTAATTTTCGTAACAATTTTTTGTTCATATACCTATCATTTGCAATGGACACTTCTGTCGTTCTTCTAACATAGCTATGCGTACTGTGAGACTCGGCAAACATAAATACCAACATCTCCTTTCGAAACTATTATCCGAGATATATATTTTAAAATAAAAGATCTTTAACCCTTTCTTTCATGCAAAAACATACGTTTCACTTCACAATTTTTTTTTTACCATACAAGAGAGGCAAATTAAATCGTGAAAGAAACAGCTATCCATCAGTTTTTCAGGTAGTTTCTTCAAGTAGCCTAATATTTTGTGTTCATTATACCTATAAAAAAAATGTTTAGAACATCCAAGTGATAGGAACCATGTCTGTAAAGTTGAAAGTTTTTGAGCTTCATCACAGTTTCTTTCAATAGTACTCATTTATTTCCGCGAGTTGTCAAATGACCTGATTCAACAGCTTATAAATAATATACTAGTATTACATCTTAATTTTAATGTGTCAATTTACATAGACTTCCTATTGTGGCAAGCAATAGCTAGCCCTCCCTATACGGTACCTTTTATAAATAACATGATTAGCAGTTGAACAAAACGTATTTCCATGAAAATACTCAAACGTTCTATCATCCGATGCTGAATCTCTACAGAAAATTAATTATTGCATAGTGTGCTGTGACATAAATTGCTATTCTGCGCAAAGCGAGAACTTTCATCGTTCCTAAAGGTGTTCCTGTGTTGATACCATAACATATTCTGTGTATTCTTTACAGATATCTTCGATGAAAAACCTTTCGGATCTATTAGGTTGATGCCATCTATCTATAATATTAATAGCGTTGTTCCTTCGTGTGTTACGCTCTTCAATAAAGGATAGGGGAAATTTAACTTTTAGGAAGCTCTGATTTTCGCTGGAGGAAGTTCAACCTCAGCTCTTTTCTTTCAGCTCGCACTTAAAAAAAAAATTAGGGTCAGTTTCGAAGCAAAGACATGAATTTCATTTTGCACGTATCATACCTACAATAATTTCAAATTTAATTTGTGAAATTCACGTTGCAGGGTTTGCATAACGATCCAAATATGGGAAAATCCGATCGTATCCATAATACGGTTCAAACCAAGCTGTTGTCAACTGCATCATTCTAGACTGCATTTTTCAAGTGCAAGTACGAATGCTTAGAGAAATGACGTAAACTAACAGAAAAAGTACTTTCTTTGTGCTTCTCATCGCATTCTTCAATATCTAATATAATGCCATCTCAAGACAAAAAGTACTTCCAACGACATGAATAAAATTTTTCCTTGTTAGTGGGCAGAGTGTTGTACTATGTTGGCAGGATATCGCACATCAAGTGTAAAACAGCCACTGGTCCCGCAGTACAATTGATATCATCAATACACCGATGAAATATGGAAACGTTAAAAATACGAAAGTCTAAATAATGATATTTTCAGACGATGAGAAACAAAGGATAGCGAAGGCGTGTAAATATAGAAAAGAAGCAATGAAAGAAGTACCTCTTAAAAGCGAGAGTGTTATATTTGCTTAAGCTGTCTTTATATCACTATCATGATATACAGGGGCAAAAATTTTGCTGGTAAGAGATCTGCGAGATCCACCAGTAATTTAGTGCTAGATATGTTGTGCATGTACAAGATGACTTAGGGCAGGCGCACGTCTACGTAAGAGTTGCATTGCCATGCAATTCTGTATCTGATGGGACATTGCTATATCACTAAAAAGAATGAAGGTATGAGTCGTTTCTGGCTGTTTGTAAGTTATAACCAGTAGAAATGGCCAAGCTTTAGGAATATGTACCTCATACTTTTGAATTAGGTTTTAGGGTTGCAATGACGCATAGTTTTGGGGTGACTTTAAATTTGGAACACGGGAGCGCTTCTCGTTTTTGGAACAGTTGTTTCTGTTTGCATGATAACCGTTGAATTTATTAAGACACATCGATTGTAAATCAAATGTACAGTTGTGAATTGACACTAAGAAGTAATTCAAAGACAGAGTCTAAAGTGAGCATGTGGCCCTACAGGGCTGTAGTGGAATAGCTGCTGCGGCTCGGAGTTTGAGCAATAAATTGAATATAATATTAGATAAGTCGAAGCTGCATACACAGCAGCGCGAGGGGAAGGATAGGGAGCAATGTAGTCATGTTTCGACTCTCGCACTTGAGGCTTGATGCAGTTCGTTAGGGTTTAGGAACATGCGCTATTCATCGGTAGGTTGAGAAGTTGCATTAGGTGAACTAAAGTGAGTTATAGTAGCGTAATTTTTGGTTGTTTCATTATAAAAAGAGAGGACATTAACTAACCGACCGTGGAATTTCCACGGGTCCCGCTAGTTATATTAATAGAGTTTGTTCCTTCCTTCGTGTTACGCTCATCAATAAAGGATAGAGGGAAATTCCAATTGTAAGAAGTTCCGATTTTTGCTCGAGGAAGTTCAACCTCCGCTGTTTTCTTTCAGCTCGCACTTGAAAAAATTTGTCAGCTTCGAAGCAAAGAGATGAAGTTCATTTTGCACGTATCATACCTACCATGGTGTCAAATTTCATTTATAGTAATACTAGAGGACCCGTGCGTGAAAAATTCACGCAATAACCTACACGTTTGCCTAATGCCTCTAGGCCGGTGCGGAATGAGGAGAAGAAAATAAATGAAGGATTAAAAGAAGAAAAGAAGATTGATCCTTTGTCATGCTGTCATCCTTAGGTCTTCTATATAGACAGGCAGAAGTAACATCTTGAGTAAAACACTCGAACAAACTTAAAACAAAATAGCAGCTAATATACATTGTGTTCGGTCCGTAACAAAGATACCGTTGATACCGTGTTTCCACCTCAAATATCTGCTTCATTTGAGGTGCTCAAATTTTGACCTATAAAGAGAAAACTGCTACGTCAGAGGAAAACTGAATGCTAAAAGAAATAATTGTCAACTGCTCGTGAAAATTTATGTTTCGTCGGTTTCGTTGACAATTGCATCAAAGTAAGTGGGAAGAATAGCTGATGCAACGAAATCATCTGTAGGAAGAAACTACGAATCAAGAAGCATGAGAGTGCCAACGGAAGCTTCAGACATCTTCAATGCTACGATTTCAACTTCGGTAACGCAAGAAATGCATTCAGACATAAGGTCGCCTAATACTTAGCCGTAGATTCAATGTACGGAGAAGCTAATACTCGTACAAATCAGACTAAGCCTGCGATGTCTTCATTGTTGAAATTTCATCTGTCCCTACTTAAGGTACGTTTGCCATCTTCTGCAACCCGGCCTATTTTCTGCCTATCACTATCAATGGAGCTGCAGAGGAAACTAGAGCCTCCAACCTGGGCTAATTTCCGCCTATCTATTTCGTTAAGAGCGTGACACCAAACATGTATATATATATTTATAAACACACGACGATCATTCTTAGTATTAGACAAGCAATGAAAAAAACACCTCTTAAAAGCGAGATTGTTAGGTTTGCTTATGCTGTCTTTATATCTATCATGATATACAGGGGCAAAAAATTTGCTGGTAACATATCTGCGAGATCCACCAGCAATCTAGTGTCTTAGATATGGTGTGCATAAACAAGGTGATCTAGGGCCAGCGTTGCCAGATGTCAGGATAAGTCTGAATTTTTCCAGAATTTTGAAGCAAGTGCCAGGATATCAGATTTTTTGGGAGAATGGCCGAAAAATCCAGGATTTTTGGAAACGAGGAAAATACTCCAGAGAAAAATCCACATAAATGCCCACATATTGAAGAAATCCCAACATACTTAGCGTAAAATTCAAGCAAACAAAAGACTTCCGTGCACCAAAAATGCGCACTATCACTCAACTTTTGTTCACTCGATTATTTTCCTTTTGACCTCAACCACGTTCAGTGAGAGCAAAGCTGTTTTTTCGAACTTTCGCGAACTATGTTCTGATATCGTTCGGTTCTCGTTGAAACGCGTCACGAGGGCGACGCCGCGAATTCCTCGAAGCCGAACTGACTGACTGAGTCCAGTTAAGCCGTAAGCGTAAGAATTAGTTGTTATTCGTGACGTCGCTTGGTGAAATTTGTAGAATGTCTGATACAGATTGCAGCGGTTATGAGACTCCCGTTGAGGTCTTGGGTAAGAAAGGGAAAAGAAAATACGTGCAAAAATACTCTCAAACGTGGGAAAATGAAGAGTTCAAGAAGTGGCTGAGAAAAAGTAGGAAGGGTCCCACCTTTGCTTTCTGTGTAGAGTGTTATGTAGATCTCACTTTAAAGGCTTGTAAGAGGGATTTGCAGAGACACTCAGACGAACAAGCGTATTGAAAATAGTTCAGCTCTGTCGAAGCAGCCGTCGCTGTTTGAACTGCTATCCGTCAGTAAAAAGACAGTGAAGTTATGAAAGCAGGTGAAATGCGCTTAGCCGCATTTTGTGCAGAGCATGATCTACCTCGAACTCTTCCATCCCATTGAAAATGAATGGGACGGAATTGGCTACTGTCACCCAACAACGTGACTTAGGAATCACTATTACAAACAAACTACAACACAGTCAGCAAGTTGACAAGAGTGTG
>LQNS02277718.1:15855695-15873320 GCA_001587735.2 Parhyale hawaiensis
GATTCAAAGAGTGGTTGATTTTTTCCGTATCTTAGCAGTTCAAATTTTGCTTCATTAAAGGTCATATTATTTCTTACCGACCATTGGCAAATACTTTCCAAATCTCGTTGCACAGATAGCACGTCTTCCACAGATTGCACAGCAGCTAATATTCGTGTATCGTCATCAAATGACGAGGGTACCGCATAATTACATCCGGACCCCATGTCATTGATCATGATGAGGAAGAGAACAACAGGTCCAAGCACGGCGCCTTTGGTACTCCACTGAGTACCGGCTGTCTGGATGACACACTGTTGACGATTACACTTCGCGTTCTATTTGACAGGAATGCTTCAAACCACCGAAGGCATTTTCCACGGATACCAATGCGGGCAAGTTTCAACAATAGGATTCCGTGGTCAACCTTGTCAAAAGCAAAGTCCTTCATGGTTTAAATCGCTTTTGCGAAAATTGGAAGAGCGCAACGAACAAACCTTAAAAAGCTTCAATGAGGAATATCGAGCATCAGTTGGTTCAGTATACAGGTTTGGAAGATGCAGATGTGTCATGTGAGCGTGCTTGTTCTTCGATTTAGGAGGCAGTTTGCGACAATGTTACTCGTATTGAAGGTACCGATGTTGCTCAGCTTCACAGACAATTCGTAGCTGCATCAGGAGTTTTCATTATAAACTGTAGCTTTAATGAAATAGATCCTAGTCAGTTAGAGGAATTTTATCGTGGCGGTAGCTCGGACGTTTATTTGAAATTGTGCTTAGAGGTAGAGCAGCAGGGCCGCAACTCCACTGTTAGGACTTTCTCCCGATGGCACCACGATTCGTCGTGGTTCCAGTGTCTCAGCAATCAACAGGTTACTGAGCATTTGGTTGTAATTCCCGAATCTGTTGGTAGGCTTCGTGTTTGTTAGTCCCAATGCTGAAAACATGATGGAAACTGATGACTCACTGACTTCGTTTAGCGGACAAACTAAAGTCCGTTGTGAATTGCACGAGGCTGCGCTCATGAAGGAGAGGACCGGGTCTTCAGTCCGTTGCGCTGTTACAGCACGTACCGGTTACCATCGCTGCTGGTCGCTCCTTGTGTCTGGATAACACGGACAGAGTTACCCTGTATTTTTTTTTTTTTTGCGGCATTCTTTCGCATCATGCGAGTCTTTCAGCTTGCAGTTTTTGCAATATTTGCCTGTGCGATGCTCGTTCGGCACTCAGAAACGCTATGGCCGTATTTTTTTTACAAAACGCATAGGTTTTGGACTGATTTTGCCGATGGCCTGGCTTGGGAGCATCTAAAGCGCAATTCGGGGTTTTGTCATCGAATGTGTGGAGTTTTTTTCCAGGGTTTGCGCTGTCGCTTTCCAGATAGACTCATCCCTCAGTATCTGCGCCTGCGGAGCTGGGAGTAATTTATTCTTTCCACTTTTTTCACTGTTTCGGCCATAAAAGACGTACTGGTCTTTCGTGGCCCAAACGTGGACAACTTTGTCTCATAAACCTTGTTATGTACTTGTGTAGATATAAACAAATGCATAGCAAAGTTTTGCAAGATACGCAGTAAATCAATAGTGGGCGTAGCGAGTCTAAGAGCGTCTCTGGCGCCTGTTGGGTCTACTGCATCGGTCGACTGTTCTGGAGTTGGTGACGGAGGTGCTGGCGGCAGTGCGGCTAGAGCATTGCGGGGAATAATCTCCACTTTCGTCTCCTAGTTTAATTTTCCCTTTGTTAGAGGTTCGTGCATTAGGTACGCTTCCGCGGCAGTTAAGAAGCAGTTTCTAGCGCAGTCATAGCGCAGAAGATGTTTCGTTCAGCCAGCTTCGTTTCAAGCAATGAGGCTGCCGCATGCTTAATTTCGGTTACACGAAAAGACGGGTAGATCTTCAAAAACTCTTCTTTAACTTCTGCGAATGGAATGTTGACGCCAACGTAGCAGCTAATAAATTTTATGGCGTCTCCGCGTTTCTTATGTATATTTGCAAACAATATTTGCAACTTCCCTTTCGTCTGTAGTAACATTATGCGCTACGAAATAATTATCCAGCGTCCTCAACAAGGTGCGCGCGTCTATTTCCGGCGAGAACGGCGTCTCGCGGGACGTGGGTTACCGGTAAACTTCAGGATATCGTTGAGTACGGTGAGCTACTGCATATGGGCCATGATTCCGGTAGGTTCGCACTTCACTTTCCGCCGATATATTTACACACCGATTCTAAGAACCCAAAACCAGAAGGTGTACGAAGGCAAAGTTCCAAGTTCGAAAGAGCACACTTATAAGTTGGATAGGGGCACAAGATACGTGACAGCTGCAAAAGAACGTAATTTATATAATACTCATGGTTTTTCGGTGCGATGTGCTGTCCTTGTACGTTGTGCCTCTGGGTGTGCTGTCGGTGTGACTGCAGCTGGGGCCCTCTTTGTGGTTGTAGTGCCACAAATTATATATTACTGTATGAGTTCTTATTATGTCCCGCCTTTGGATCACATTCACGTCAGCCACATGTTGGTAGCCAACTGGATCACATTCACGTCAGCCACATGTTGGTAGCCAACTAATCGTATTTTAAACTGCTGAACTGTGGTATAAAGCAAAGACGATGGGGTTTTGCAGTTTTAATCGCGAGTAAATATATTAGTACAAGCAGTATACGTGCGTAAACTTGAGTTGTGAGTTCGTTTGACGACTTTGGACTTACCCAGCCAAAGCGGCGGGTATTAATTGTTACAAGAACGAGTGGCACTACAGTATTGGTTCAAAAAATTGTCGGGACCGGAGGCCGGCCTCCGTGTCAGCCTGAAGTTGCAGAGAATGGCTCGCTCGCTGTATGCTGCCTGCTTTTTATAGTAAGAGTTGGGCAGTGTGCACGAATACCGTTCACCTGACCCTTTGGACTTCGGCAGTTGGTCGCATGAAAATAACTTTTACTTGAAGTGACTGGGATTCAGTGAGGCTGGATCCTTGAGAAAGCGGACCAAGAGACCGTCTGCACTTTGTGGGATAGCTTTCCAACGGGTGTGGTGCCCAAGATCGCCATAAGTTTAATGAGTTTAAGGTTACAGATGCTATAAATTGCACGTTATTAGATAGCACAAAGCAAAGCTAAATATTGTGGCGGTGAATATGTAGGACGTGGCTTCCTCCACATAGTCGGTTGGAGAGAGCTCGCAGGTCATGGGGCCCAAAGGTGGCCTCAGCGATAGCCTGAGTGTGAGGTAGTTGAGGGGCGCCCTCAACAAAGATATTTTATAAAATTCAGTTTAATGTCATTTTGAAGCACGTGAAATGACGAGTAATATGTTTAATTATGTCCAATTTTTTGAATTTGCGGGTTGGACAATGAGGTTACGAGAATGCTAGGACGTCAGTGCGTCAGTGATTCGTAACGACTAATTTTGTTTTGTAATGATCTTACTAACTAGCGAGATGAAAGAAATCACAACAATTCTATTTTTAATTTTTTTAGCGAATGTTAGATGCCTATGAGTTGGAGGTGTTGCAGTTTCTCTTCTTTATATTATGTTGTAATAAAGTAGAAGATGATTCTAACAAAGATGATCTTCCTTACAGAGATTTGAATGCATCGCAAGTATTCTACATTGTCGGATCAAGATGGCCACTGCTATATTTAATTTTAAAAAATCCTACCTCGGTGCCTTTGTGAGGGTTTTCAAACCTTAGAGAACCGGCGAAATATATGGTATTCTCGGCTTCACATTAAGAAAATCTTAGGTAAATTTCCAATGGACTTCACGAATGTGGTTCTGCAACAAATCTTCCCCTACGTGCATCGCAGAAAATTGGTCTTATGAGACGTGCTTGGAGGGTGTTTGGCTCTGTGGAATTGACACGTCGCTGCTTTAATTGCTTTGTCCTCCCTCTACTGGAGTACTGCTCTGCAGTCTGGGGTTCTGCTGCCGATTGCCATTTGTGTTTGCTTGACAAAGTTCGCGCAGAATTTAGCAGCGACCACTTAGCAAGTTTCTTTATTGAAACCGAGTTGAGTTATTGGATGTACGTGATTTCAGATGCGGCTAATTTACTTCTCTAGAACTTTATTCGTGTAACATATTTCTCTACAGTTCATTCCATGCTTTTGATGATGTCTAATTAGGCTATGTTGCTAAATCTCAGATTGTCGTAAAATTATTTTGGTATTTATTTTAGAAAGTTCTTTATTACAAAATTGAAAGTTTTCTTCGCAGAATCGCACAGTCTTCTAATTTCTTTGGGGAATTTTCTTTCCTATTATAGGTACCTATGTTGTTTTAATTTGTCAATTTTTTAATACTTTATTATCGTTTACCTTTCATTTGGTATTGGAAGAGTTATTACAGTTAAATAATTGGACCATAATATGTTCTGGTGATCCATAGTTTGGCCAAATGAGCTTTTGACTTGTGTTTTGTCTATATTGGCGTAGTTTTTTTTTTACTTCATTACTGTGCGCGGTAGTATGTGCTGGAACGCCCCATACATCCATTTCATGTGTTTTATCACGTGGATATGATGTATAATTTCATGTTTTCCGCTGTTTGATCTCCGTAGTAAGAAAGTTTATGAGTAGTTCCTTATGTTAGTCTACATTTAGAAATTTGTGTTATTAGTAGTGGTCTAATCTTAGGTTGGGAATTAGGTCTGATAATCATTTAAAAAAACGTGTTAGCAAGGAAAAAATGGAAAATCTCGCTTCTACTTTGGTTTACTTTCATGATCTATTGTCAGAGTAGAAGAGTTATTCGCCCCTTGGATGTTAGAAGTGCCGTTGAAAACGTCCAGGAAAAGTATCGGGAAGCCGAAATCAGCTACTTGATCAGCGGGCGGTATAAAAACATTAAACAAGCGGGTGATGAAGTAAGTCTCTGAGCCGAGTTCAGTCCATATGTATATCATCCATCACACCGCAGAGTGTATTAGAGAACCCCCGGAATCTTCTCAGAGCGGAGAATTAGGCTACGGCGCTGCTGCAGCAGCTTTGCCCCCACGAGCTTCTGCGGTACCTGCCGCCCCGCTCAGATTGGTGCAACCTTTTGTTTTAGCAGGTTAAAAAAGTTATTATTCATTCCATTACACTGATCGACTTACGTTTATGTGTTTTTAGTTTGTAATAATGCATCAGTCGTTTGTGACGAAGTGATATTCTGTTTTGAAAATTAGAACATAAGATTCAATAATTAGTTAGATCAATAGTACTTCGGATCAGTGGTCATTAGTTTTATTGTAATGTTTCGTGCTCTGGCATTTCTAAAATAGTGAAGATAGTCTAAAGACAATGGTACTTCTTGGATAGTAATGACCGCTGAAAGGACGTCTCGTTGTGAAATTGCATATAGGTACAGAACACGATATTTACCGACAGCCATCTATTAAAACGGGGCACCAACAACTAAATGCGATCACTGCCTAGTACTCTCGCCGTCAAATCTAATGGGCATTGTGCCACACCTTTCTTCGATCCCGGTGTGATGGTTATTCATAACACAGAAATAAATTTTCAAGAATTAAAACTCAAGATATAAATTATACATAACTAAAATACTCCTACATTTGTCCATGTCTTAGTTACATTTATGATGCAATTTTGTTTTAGTCCTTCCCATATTCAGCCAATTATTTATATCAATCCACCCCATTTGATAGCAAACTGATTTCTTACATTTGACGCTGCCGCCCCTCATGAAAATGAGAAAATTCTATGCTACACTAAAAAACCGTTGGGTTTTAACAATATACATTTTGGACTAGAACACAACACACATATAGTCCCTAAAAATCATGGGCAGGAGATTGCAATGAATCTCAATTTCACATCATATTTAGTTTCACCTGTAAAAAATGAATGACAGTTTGGCAACCAAGAATTTTTAAAATCGCTGTTATAAGAGAGTAGTGAGCTAAGTTATTGACAAGGAGTCGTTATTTCCGTCACCATCAAAATGTATATACCATCTAATATAATTCCGTTAACCCACTCCTGTTCTAAATTTACATCAATCATCTGAATTTTGACATAAATTGTGAAATCTGTAAATTTGCGGATGCTAAACATATCGTCTTGCCAGGGGAAGAACTGAGTTCCAACAAGACTTTGACCACTTCATGGATTGGAGCACAACGTGTCAGATGAACTTTATTGTCGACAAATGTTCAGCAATGGCGTAGGGCTGATTCCTAGATCCGAATTATTATATTCAGAAGTTTAAGTCTCCGTTTCCACAACTAAGGCGATATTACAGAGGAAAAATGAAGGGACACATAGTTAACGATAGACACGTAAAACCCATGCATAAGGGTGTTCCCACACAGGATCAACGCACATGGGAACAGCAAGTCTGATAAGAGGAAGAAAGATCAGTAGGAATAACAGGTGAGAAGGAAGGAGAGAGTGCACGAAAGACAGACGTCTGAAGGCCTAGCTAACGGATAAAGTACCCTACAACCAAATCAAAAATGAACAGGACACAATAGGCTGCTGTCGAACTACAACATGACTTGGGCATAGCTTTTATAAACAGCGACACAGTCAGCAAGTAGTCAAGAGTGTGAAAATGGTAAATGCACTATTTGGATTCAACAGGAATTTTAGAATACACAGATGACAACACGCAGTGCTTTCATTTCAACTTCAGCAATGGGAAGGAAGTGTATTCCTACACGAGGTCTCTTCATTGTACCATAAATTCTATGTATTCAGAAAATAATACTCGTACAAATGAGACTCCAAGAGAGCGCTACCAGAAACTTTGAATGTCTTCATTACTTTAATTTCAACTGTCCGTCATGCAGTTGTGTTTGCCATCTTCTGCAACCTAGCATTTTTCAACCAATCATTTTTTAATACAAATTTCGACAGGAATACCATGGACAGACTAACCTGAACGAATTTGCACCTATCTGCTTTGTTAATCCTGAAATTCATAAATAACCACACATGAGTCATTATATAGTAGGTAGGAAAAAAAATCTTGCCTTCAACGGCCACTTCTTGCGATAAAGCATCGACAGGCAGTTGACTGGACGGGCTGTCTACCGGCTGAAACGAGGCATCTAGGCAATCAGGGTCTATTGTAGATCTAGCAGTATCACAGTCAGGAACATCTACTGGAAAAAAACCTCACAAACAGCTGCATTGCATCTTCTTTCCGCTATTGCAGTGTCTTATCTATTATATTAAACCATTGCTTCTACTTTGCATCTTACGCTTTTCAATAATACATAGAAGGAAATTAGAGATTCACCGCTTCTCATTTTTTACAACATTCCATTTGTTCCGCTGGTAGTAGATGGCATTTCTAAAAGCGCGAGTTTCATGGTGAGCATGCATCAGATGTAAGGAAACAGGTCAGTTATTTCATACCTTTCAAATTGCTCTTAGATTACTTTTCCCTGCTGATGCCGCCCCCCCCCCCAAAAAAAAAAAGGCTGTCGTTCAGCATTAAATAGCCTAATCGCCTTTCTAGTATGCATTAAAATATAAAAAATTCAGCTTATTTTTAACTTTATTTACTAATTTCATTTCAGATTTATTTTCGTCTCATAACAAAAGTACACCACAACTATACACTGCAACTCCCACTCTAATATATCTATTTAGGTCTAAAACTCCATCAGTATAGGATAAAAACGTACAAATATATATCTTTACAAAATTTTGCTACTTCTTTGGTTTTGTACTGGTTTCACGCGAGATGAAAGATATAGTACACGGAACATAATTTCAAAAAATCTGGATTAATATTTTTCATTCTAGATATGCCTGAATATTAAAAAAATAGAACTGCAGTACACTTATTGGATTTAGATATATATATATATACAATGTGTAGTACCAATTATATACTTGAAACTACAAGTAGAGGGCAGTCATTTTTAGCGTTGTGTTGTAATCCATTGAGACCCCTAAACATACTAGATTTTTTTACTTGATTATGCAAGTGTAAAATGTTTCGCAGAAAGGCCACTATAAGTTTTTTTTTCGGTTTGAGTAAACACTGCACAACAAAGTCCCCTCTTTGTTGAAATTAAATGCTGATCTTATGTTAATCTTAAGTATTAATACATAAGGATACTGTGCTCCGTGTAAATCCAGCTAAAGCAGGTTCATTTTCCGCGTTCCTAAGTTGAACGCCGCCTGCGCATTGGGCAAACTAGACTCGCGACTAGACTCGCGGACGAGGCACCCGCAACCACATTGCGACGACTGCCTCGTACCCCTCACCGTCTTGCATTAGAGGGCTGAGTGCCCTAACTTCTCCAACGAGCTGAGCGACTGCTATCTGGACTCGTGCGAACTGGATGCCGATTCCGTCCTCCGAGGTATGCTTTCTGAAGGACCTCTGTCCCAATTACCACAAATACCATCAGGACTTTACTTACCAGATATGACCTCTAACAAACTGCTATGAATCCGTCAAAATAAAATACTACAGTCAACTATGATTTTACGCTCTTCTTTACGATTTACATATAGGAATCATAGGTATGTAAAATATATAATTTCCTTACAACTACTTTTTTAATATAAAATGAGACATACTTCACGCCTAAGCATGTGGTAGAGTAAAACAGGAATAGTTCGGCGCGATATAGGCAGTGTGCTCTTGATGCGCTAGTAAATCTTCTACTATTACAAGTGTTCCTAAGGCCGTGTTAACTTTATGGCGGGGCAAGTCAAGGCCTTCTAAAGTACTTGAAGAGGCCTTGGGCAAGGGCAATGCCGCCCCGATTGACTGTCGCACGGCCTACATTTTGCCTAAGCTCCTTCCAATAGAGTTCGCTTGTTGCGCTCCAGCCCGTCGCGAAATGAAACTACTCGCGCTCGATATTGTTGGCTCACCCAGCCTCACTGCCCTTCAAATTTCTATTAAGTTCAGTGTCTGTTCACTCAGTTGAGCTGTCAGTGTGAGAGGTGGGATTATAACAACAATGAAGTGGAAAACGGAGGAATTCCGTTATCGAATGGAAGCATACGAAAAGTATTTTGCTGTTTGGAACGTTAACTGAAGCAATACAAAGACATACAAAAAGCATAGCATTCCAAACAGATGATCATCAATGATCGCATCGCAATGCAGGATATATTTAAAAGAATATTCATACTTTTCGCAGCCTACATAAGCGAAAACTAAAACTAATCCCCGAGTCCAAAACTTTAGTTTGAAGTTTCTGACAAGTCTAGCCTCAAAGGCCTTATTTTGGCACCAAATCGAACGTACTCTTATGTCAACCACATGAAACCGACCGGGCTCATCTCTCCTATTGTCAAGTAAATTAGGTTTATGCTAGAGTGGTTTCATCCTTCCTTTATAAAGTCTAATCGCAAAATCCGACCAGCCTACATGCTTGCGAGGCGCCCATAGAAACATTTACTATAGTTTTTCATAGTTTGATTCGGCAATTGGACATTTTAGGAGATTTGCAGATAGCATACAATGCTGCTACAAACATATTGGAAAATTTTTCATAATCCGCCGATGGGGATGTTAATTTAATTATCCACACGCACATACGGCATAAATGACGAACTGACTCGTTGGCCGTCAGTTCATTAATGTAGTTCAATATGAAAGCGCTATTTATAAGGAAGATTGCAGATAATAATGAAGTTAATAAACAAATATCAGCAACTGACTACTTGCGCCATCTTGCCTTCAAATAATTCTTCAGCATTAGGTATTATAAGATTTAAGCCTCCCTAAATAAGTAAGTACTAAGCTTTTCTAGGAGAGGAAAAGGAAGGGACATATCCTATGTCGACAGAAAAAGGGGGAACCCATGCACGAAGGTGTTCCCACACAGGATCAACGCGCATGGGAACAGCAAGTCGGGAAAGAAGAGGAAGAACAGACAACAGTAAGATCAGAAGGAGTATGAAAGTGGAAGGAAGCAAAGTGGGCACGAAAGATAGAAGTCCCGAAGGCCTAGCTAATGGCTGAAGTAACCTACTCAAACCCCCTGGGGGCGCTACTCCCCATAACATAGGATGGGCGAACCTAATTCTTCAGCTCATGGTATAAAGTTCGCCAAATTTCGGGGACTATTATGAAGCAATAAAAATTTTCTAGTGAAAGTTCAAGTGTGTGTACGAGAGACCGATGGTCAGAAAGAGAAAAGTAGCCTGTAGTCTCGCGCGAGAACCTACACTTGTTGAGGCATGGAAAATAGTCTTAATTTTTTATCTGCGGTCGAACTATGTCGAGCTGGGATTGAAAAGTTGGCAGAGGAACCGAGGAACTCGCACATGAATTTCTGTTGAACCATAGAGCTCCCCCTTCGAGAGATTCTACAACAGTATGCCGTAGCTTCTCTTTTTGGGGAGCTCTCACTCTTCCATCTTTTTTAGGGCCTTTGGCCCGTACTGCAACGATATTAGCTGCACACGCGTTCTTCTAATAATCGTCTGAATGCATTGTTGCAAGCGAGTTCAACTGCTCAGGAGCTTGACCACGCGCTTGACCAACAGCGGTGTGTACAGCGCAAGGGTGGTGACGAGCGTGATTACGTTCCTTGGTAGGGGCCAACGGTTACAGGTTAATTCGAACCCCTGCCCAAATCAGACCTCAGAACAACTCTGACCCCTGCGAAACTCAGACTCCCGGACATCTCAGACCTCCGGACAAGTCAGATACCTGATAAAACTAGATACAGTATCAATATTTGTTCATAAAATATAAACTATCAATCGCCAGATGAGTGCTCCAATTTATGTATATATAAATCAATTAATTAATTCGTGCGCTTCTTTGATCATAATTTCTCCGTGCATTGTTAAGATGGTATATCTACTGAAAACGATGAACTTTTGAAAAATTCCACGCATTAGGCTCAAGTTGTAGTGCCAAGATTTTCAAGCAATAATCGCGTTCTTATAACGCTAGAGACACAATCACACCTCACAGTCTCTTTTATCCAGAAACATAAGGTAGGCAAATTAATGGCGGCTCGGAAAAGCAGGAAGATTTTATATCAAAAGAAACTGCGAGCAGATGCGAAACTTTCATCTCTGACAGTTATCATAGCAGAACTGCAGAAAAAAGTTGTAGTGTCCAGCGAAGTAGTTGTGATGTTGAAGTCTTTGTGGAAGTGGTGTAAGAGAAATGTTCTAAAGAAATGTCTTCAAGAACTCTCAGACTACCCGTTAGAAAAATGATAAATATCGTGAAGCATTGAGGGCTTTTGCTGGAACGCTACGTTTTTACTCCCATAAAGGCCTACAATTATGTTAGAAAGACCTCCAATGCATGTCTATCTCATCCGAACATTCTGACGAAATGGTTCCAAGCTGTGTCGGCAAGCCAGGATTTACTCACGATGCGTTCACAGCTTTGTCGGCTAAAGCCAAAGCAGAGGGCAAACCGTTACCCTTTGCTCTAGTATAGATGAAATGGCCTTACGCCAACACGTTGAATGGCATTGTAATCAACTTCATGGTTATGTGGATATTGGTACTGGCATAACCAATAAATGTATACCGATTGCCACTGAAGCGTTGGGTTTCATGGTTGTGGCTCTTACTGGATCTTGGAAACTGCCAGTAGGTTATTTCCTTATACTGTAGATTCATTGGGAGGAGTGGAAAAGAAAAACTTCGAGAATCAATGCTTGGAGCAGTTACATGATGTTAACGTAACTTTAGAGTGTTTGACGTTTGATGGAGCTTCCTCTAACATGACCAGGGTGAAAAACTAGAGCCGTATTTTTTATTTAGAAACGTTGCATCCATGTTTCAGTCACCCAGTCACTAAGTCTCCCATCGATGTTTTTGGACCCTTGCTACATGTTAAAACTCGTAAGAAATACGCTAGGTGAGTTGCAGTGCATAAGGGATAGCGAAGGTTACACCATTAAATTCTAACTTGTTGACTAACTCCACAAATTACAGGAAGAAACTGGTCTTCACCTAGCTAATAAATTGAGAAAGGCCCATATTCATTATAATTATAAAAATGAACGTTAGGCTTGCTTGCCAGACATTGAGTAAATCGGTGGCAAATTCGTTGGAATTTTGTGAGAATGCTACCATTCCTGGTTTCAATGATTGTGGGCCTACTGTGTAGTTTAGTGGTTCAAAAAAAATTTTTGGACCAGCGCCCCCTTGGTGGCCAGGTGTGATACGAACGCCGCCCCCCCCCCCTCTCCCGCCCAAGTCGCCAATTGCAATAAACATTCGAACACGCACTTTTTAGTAAGATTTGAACTGATATGAAGGTCAAGGAGAAGTGTAAAGGTCATGAAAAGAAAACTTGAATCAGTTACCAATGTCATCATTTGTCAGCAATATGAAAGAATATATGAAGATCTCGCCACAAATCATGGTCACCTATGTCACTGATCATAGTTCTCTGTCAATGAGATAGATGGGCTTGTGGCAGCCCGTGCAAGGATTTTGGCTTCTCAACACAACTGTCTTGCTTAGGAAGAGTTGCAGAGCCTCTCTTCAATTAATTTAGAGCTAGCTTTTTTTTTTCTTGGAAAAAAGCAAGGTGAATGCACTAATGTCCAACGATTTTTGCTTGTTCCACAATTCTGCAAGGCATTCAGGCATTTTTTGTGCTAACCAGCTGCTTTCTGTATTTTGGCTTCAAATCCATAGCATTTTGTACTGGAACGGGTTCATTATCGAACATTTCAGCCAGGAGGTCTTCAATCCCACAGTCTAAATTTGAGTTAATTGTTCTCCCATATTCTGTCGCCGTTGATGGCTCCGTAGACCGTCCGTCTCTGTACTAGTATAGCACCCAAAATTATTAACGGGGCTTGCTACAGCATAGCAGTTGGTATTGGATAATGGTTTACAAGGGCTGGGAGCAATGATCTCACATCCAGCCTAATTAATACCGATTTATATTTCTACTTTTCTGTCCAAAATTCCCTAGTTTGAGGCGAACTCAAGGTTCTATTGGTCTCAAAGTGCCCAAAGCCAGTACGATACTACTGACAGGAAATAAGGCGCAGAGCATCTCCAACCCTATACGATACGGCCATTCGCTCAGCTATGGCGCACTAGGTAGAGAGATGACAAAACGAAAAGAGACCGAGATAGAAAGAGACACGTCTGTACAGAAGGTCTCTTCCGTGGTCCTCAACGCAGGGGCAAGCCAAAGTCCCAAGGGATGGGATGGGACAGCACCATTCGGCGTTCGGCGGCCCTCTTCACAGAACTACTGCCAGGCAAGAACTGAAGACTACCTAACTTTACCAACTTAGCTCGTCACCAGAAGCTGTAGCCAGCGGCAAATCGCCTGTGGAAAAGGCTCTCAGGACAGCTCTTAGGTCCGCGAGACTATATTGCAGCAGCCTAAAGTTATAAAAGATATGGCGCGTATCGCTGATGCTGCTCTACATAGATCGTAGGCCTACCATGTACCCGAAACACAAATTTGAGCAGCGTTCGGAGGATGAAAACACATAGTCAAAAGTGGAAATGGCGGCATTCAACCTTGTTTTTCAAACATCAAGCAAGCAAGTGCAATTTATCTGCTACAGCAGCATCAAAACCAATAACAAGATATGCGAATATCCACCTCCGCCCTTCATGCCATTATTATACACAGCGCACGAACCCTAAGAATTATTACTCATATAACATCGAATGCGTGAGATATAATTCATTTTTTAATTGTACTGCAATATTTTCTGCATTTGTGGAATGGCATTTTTTGGGATCACCCATTATTTCGATGGGCTTAAATACTGTTGCACCACTGTAGCCACGCTTGGTAAGGTAGTTCCGAAAGCAATGCCTCTCATATTTTAAACCGGCCGAATGAATCCCACGGGGTAGGAAATTGCATTGTTATGGTGACTAAACTTCTGCACCTACGACCTGAAAGTTTCATCTGCGTGTTGTAGATATTGAAGGTGTGACATTCTAAAAAGTAACGTCATGGGCGTGCGTTGAAAGCAAAAATGCGTCAATGAATTCCTCCATACGAAAAAAAATTGAACCAATCAACATTAACATTGTGCCCTGTGATCTGGCGCATCGTCGCAGAGTTGGTGGAGTCTGAAAAAACATATTTTAGATATTGACGGGATCAGTGGGTGACAGACTCAAAGAAGGTCTACCATTTGTTAGAGTGAGGTATACTCGGCGAACTGGTGCTCTTCATGAGTTTGCCTTGGAACAGTTACGATGCCGTACGGGTCAGTATTCCCGTTCGTTTTTTCCATCGTGTGTGGACGTTTAGAATGGTCTTGATGGCTCTGTCTTTGCTGGTGCTGGTATTGGCAGCTTTAAACGATCTGTACACAGAGCTATTCTGTGATATCGGATCTTTTTTTTCATTCTTTTGTTTTCTCCACCCGCTGGGCTGGTTGCGTGGGGGTTTGTTAACCTCATGGAGTTTCTCCTTTCCTACATCGCCAGCCTTGAGTGATTTAATAATAATAACCGACCCCTTGTGAACGATTACGAAGCCGATGCAGTTGATGCCCGGACAGTCAGGAGATGGGTTTGGGATTTCAAAGTGGCGACAGAGGTGAAAGTGACAAAGTGCGCTTCGGACGATCATGCACAGCCACCACCCCGGAAAATAAATGCGCCTCGATCTTGAAACCACAAGCGACAGTCAACTCAAACAGTCACATTGACCAAACGCTGACCAAATTGATACAAAAGGAAAACCTTGAGTCAGCAACACAATAACGCCAGAGAGCTCGCAAGTTTGAAGACCACAGAATGTGTGTCTCATCCACCGTTTAGTCCCGATCTGGCGCCGCCAGACTTTCACTTGTTTGGATCTCGAAAGGACGCGCCATGGGTAGCATTTTTCCAACAACGCCGTAATCGCAGCCGTGAAAAAATGACCTTGGCAGGCGCTGACTTTTACGACCGGAGCATCAAGACTTTTTCATAGCTGGCAAAAGTGCATTGAGAATGGTGGTGATACATAGGAAAATAAATTCTGGAGCAGAAATGTTCGCTCACTTTTAATGGTGCCACTTTCACCTTTGTAGCTCTTCAACTTTTTCAATTTAACGTATGACTCATTACTTTGGTAACGACTTTGTAGTACATTCGTCATTTTTGATGGCATCTGCTGGGTTCACTCTTTTGTAATGAAAAAGTTAATCTAAGTAGTAAATATTAAATCTGCTCTGTTACATATTAACTCATTTCTCATGGGCTAGTAAACGTAGGATGTAGAGCTGGGTATTTCAGTAAGTCTACTGACATCTAATACTGCCACGAAAGCAAAGACTTTTGAAACGGTTCGAAACTTCGATTCAACGAGCACTCTACATCCCTGGGCGAGTTCGATGTTATGTTTTCGCCGTACAGTTTATGCAATTGTCATGCACGCGTAGAAATTGTTTGGATTGAAGAATAAAACTTGTTCGTCTGGTACATGAATCATTGCACATACAGAAGGGTTACCAAGCGGCATTCGTAAATCTCAGCAAAGCTGATAACACTGCAAATAAGTTGTTTGCAGACTAATCTGCTCTTCAACTTGGCAACTCATTTCAACTGTTGGGTAGCAGCATCAAATTAACGTGCCTACGCAGTCTACAGCATTAACTACTCGGCTAAATAGCAGTGACACGCTTTTATTCAATATATTGAAGCAGATTCATCTCCAATACCATGCAAATGCAATGGTGCATTTCTTTACTTCATTCAGTGCATGTGAAACCCAATTGTATCTGGAGCCTCCTCTAGCTCCTCTTTTGCCTCAACGCCCTCCTACCGCCCCTCATAGCCTCACCGCCCCCTCAAAACTCGCCAACGCCCACTTTGGGAACCACTGGCCTGTAGTTCATCAGGACTTTTTGTAATAGATTATTTGATGTTTTCAATTTTCGAAATTTATTATCACATGGTACAAAGAAACCTATCTCGGACGAAAATAAGCAGCAATATCTGCACAGCTAGATATTGATTTCAAGTACATTTCTTCCCTATCAAATCTCGGGTGAGCTCATTATCATCACATCAACCGCTCGAAAAATTGGTTTTCTTGGTTTCTTAGTCAACATCTTGAGTGTTCAAAACCTATATTCCCGTTTGTTGAATCATAGCATAAGCTTCCTGCTTACTTACAAACTTGGCCAAGACCACCTAGAGCTCTTATTTGGAAAAATCCGCAGTTCTTTTGAATGCAATAACAATCCAACTGCTCTCCAGTTTAGCAAAGCTTACAAAAAATACTTGTTCACAATGAAATAACCGTCATTACGTGAAGAGATTACATACCTCTTGAAGATGATAGAATCTCAAGTGTGTACAATGCTGCTACAGCGCCGAAAAAATCCCTCGGTAAACTATTTAACCTAGAACTTAATCAAAGCCACCTTGAGAATAGAATCAGCCCCGACTTTGCTTGATGAAATAACTTTTGATATACAGTAGATCATGAAATTGATTAAATTGTTCAGGTAACCTTCTCTAGCAACGAAATCTATCAAAGAATGTACTGGCTTACATGGCTGTGATTGTAGTGCTAAAATTATTGAAATACCTCAAATGCGAACATTGCACCAGTGTCCTAGAACGCAACGAATCTGCTCCATCCACCTCCTATTTGAGTTTCCTTCATTATGAGTCGAGGCAATTTGTGCTTTCCTACAAAGGATGTTTTAAACACTTATCTGCTGAACAACATTATCAGGCGAAGTGTAAAGTGTTATCTCAAGATCCTAAAACTCTTCAACCTTTCAGCATTTATTGCAATCCCTATGTTTGTAGCCCTAGAGAGCCACGGAATGGATATGGACCCTCTAAGGAACCATGTTTCCTTGTTGCTGAAATGCGTTGCTGCTTCTTATTTAGAGTGCAGGATCGCACACTGCTAAAGTAAGAACATCTGACATAGCAGAACACCGTATGGCCAGCAGACAATTCAGTAACAAGCTGATCCTTTTTAGGGGTCTCTGGTGTTCAAATAGCTTACAGACGTGCAAAATTGTCGAGAAAGCACTAAGCTAATTTTCGTAACTATTATTTGTTCATATACCTTTCATTTGCAATGGACACTTCTGTCGTTCTTCTAACATAGCTATGCGTACTTAAGACTCGGCAAACATAAATACCAACATCTCCTTTCGAAACTATTATCCGATATCATATATTTTAAAATAAAATATCTTTAACCCTTTCTTTCATGAGAAAACATACATTTCACTTCACAATTTTTTTTACCATACAAGAGAGGCAAATTAAATCATGAAAGAAACAGCTATCCATCAGTTTTTCAGGTAGTTTCTTAAAGTAGCCTAATATTTTGTGTTCATTATACCTATAAAAAATGTTTAGAACATCCAAGTGGTAGGAACCATGTCTGTAAAGTTGAAAGTTTTTGAGCTTCATCACAGTTTCTTTCAATAGTACTCGTTTATTTCCGCGAGTTGTCAAATGACCTGATTCAACAGCTTATAAATAATATACTAGTATTACATCTTAATTTTAATGTGTGTCAATTTACATAGACTTCCTATTGTGCCAAGCAATAGCTAGGCCTATACGGTACCTTTTAAAAAAAACATGATTAGCAGTTGAACAAAACGTATTTACATGAAAATACTCAAACGTTCTATCATCCGATGCTGAATCTCTACAGAAAATTAATTATTGCATAGTGTGCTGTGACATAAATTGCTATTCTGCGCAAAGCGAGAACTTTCATCGTTCCTAAA
>LQNS02277718.1:15942405-15961088 GCA_001587735.2 Parhyale hawaiensis
ACTCCCCTCTGTCATTACACTGACTGAATGGCATGCTAAGATTGTTGAACCGTATCTACCCAACCCCATCCGCAGCACCTGATGCCAAAAGCTAGGGCACATAAATACCAAATGCCGGCTTTCAACGGAGGCCATAATTTGTGTCCCTTGCGGAGGTAGGGACCATCGCATGACCCCTCCTGTGTAAACTGCCAACAACGGCACCCTGCCTGCCTCATTATATCTTACGCAAGTAAGTCTTAGCCACTATGATTAAATCCCGTACGACCTACTCCCTAGCAAAAGAAATAGTTCTGGACAGATACAAGGAAGAAGGAAAGTCCTACGCTGTTGTCACAGCCAGACCCTCCCAGAAAGATCGTTCAACTCCAAAACCTTTCCAAACTACTAACAACCCTACCGGAGGCCCATTTGGACTACTGCCTCATACGTAGCACCACGAGTTTCCCAATCTCTTAGCGAGAGACCTTTGGCCAATGATATCACACTGTCAAGTGTTAACCAAGACAAGCATGATATCTGAAGAACTCCCCCAACTCCTCGGCCCCCTCAGGGCCTGGAGGACCGGTACCCGTCATCTACGCCCCCGAAAGTACCATAGGGCTCAAATGCCCTCAAGCCCCTTAGATTTCTTGGAACGACACTTCTTAGTGGTCGACACAGTCGAGCGAAAACTTCGGTAATCCCTACCATGAGAACGATGCCATGCGGTGGAAATCAGAACATCGTCGCAATCTGGAATACTCGTGAGGGCGATCAACGTCACTATTAGGCCAAAAGAGCGAAGATTAATAACCGCCCAAGTAGCGGGGTTGGTGCCCAATGAGTTTGAAGGCTGCATTGTGCCGCACATTGCTACAAACAATTTGTGCGTGGCAAACTCATTGGCCCGAGTTAGATATGGAAAGGTAGTGCTCGAAGTAATGAATGTCACAGATGACGAAATACCTTTGAAAAGAACGTCAAAACTTGAATTACTCGTACCTGTGGATGGAGACGCATGTAATAGTAGAGATTTGTCGCCCTGGCAGCAAACCCAAGGAAATGTCGATAGCTGATTTGATCTCACCGAAACAGATCTATCACGGAGGAGAAGGAAGAGGTTCGGATATTGTTGGAGGAATTTAATGAGACGCTGGCTAAAAATGGAAATGGCCTGGGCTCTACAAAAACTATTAGTAAAACCTGTTAGTCACTCAATAGACGTACAAGAACATCCACCCATTAAACAACGCTAAAAGAGACTGCAAGGCCCAATGAGAGCAGAAATGGAAGAGGAGGTAAGACGTCTGGAAGAAAAGGACGTAATAGAGAAGAGCGTTTCCCCTTGGGCGTCGCCACTGGTCTCTGTACGCGAGAAAGGTGGAAAGTTGCGACTGTATGTATACTATAGGGCGTTAAAAGCAGCTACAAAGCGCGACTCCTTTCCTTTGCCCAACCTAGTGGACGCTCTGTCTAATCTAAACAAAGCTACTACTTTTCTACTTTTGATCTAATGCAAAGGTTCTAGCAAGTGTCGGTGGACGAGGCTAATCGAGAGCTGACAACCTTTTCTACAGGTGACTCCCTATCGCAGTGGAAAAGAATGCCGTTTGGGCTAACAAACTATCACATTTATGCGACTAGTATCTTTAACTCTGGCGGGTGTTCCGTGGGACCTCGAAATTAGTTATTTGGATGACGTGATAATCACATATAAAGATTTCATGGATGACTTTGACAACTGTCGTATTGTGCTACAGAACTTCAAAGAGCCAGAGCTTAAAGTGAGACCTGAAAAATGCGCCATGTTTAGGAGCGAAGTAGCATATTTGGGGCACATTGTTAGCTGGGAAGGTATTCGACCCAGTCCCAAAAATCTTAAGACCAGTCTAAACTTCCCGCGCCAGGTTAGACTGTTCCTATGGATGGTTAACTTTTTAGACGCCATATTCCTAAAGCTAGTTCCCTGATGAAGCCTTCACTGAACTAACCAGTAAAAAGAAAATTCAATGGATCGAGGGGTGTGGGAGTGCTTTCCGGACCCTTAAGGAATCTTGAACGAGGCCACCTGTGCTGGGTTACCCGGATTTAAGTGAAATGGCTAACCCCATGGTGATTGCGGTGGATGCTAGTGGCGTTGGGGGTGGTGCAGTCCTTTGTCAGGTACGGCGCGGTGAGGAAAGGGTCGTTGCTTATGCAAGCACAGTCTTTAAGAAAGCTGAAGTAAATTACTCCGCCACTGAAAGGGAATTAGCAGCCTTGCGGTGGGTAGTGTGACAATTTAGATCATTCATTTTCGGGTGCAGGTATACCATTCAAGTGGTCGTAATATGAAGTACGTTGATGCCAGGCTAATAAGAACCTACGAAGAGCTAAAAGTGGGAAATTATGACACAGTACGCCCCTGGGAAGCAAAAAAGTGTGGATGACTCCCTGTAGGCGAAAGTCATCCTGATTTAAAGGTTCCCCTGTGTGATTTTCTGATTCAGCGGATGGATGGAGGACCGGACTCGCTCTTTCAGGCTGTATCAGCGGGAATGGAAAGTGGGACGGATGACCACGTTGCCCTAAGAAGAAAGGTCTTGAGTCGGGTCTGGCAGAGACCTCACGACTACGGACTCCAACACTCCGCACGCCTCTCCCGAGAACTCAAGGTTGATATGTTTTGATTGATTGAGGTAAGGCGCATCGCCGACGCAGGGCACTAGCGCCCTGAACTCAAGGTAATGAGGGATGCCTCAGTGTTGCTGGCTGGTACGTGCTCCCAGCCTTCGTGAAACATTACATGACTGATGTGTGGGTACACCGAGACGGGATTTGTGTAACAAAGTTTGAGGAGCCTGGCAACGGTAATAGGATTCACCTACAGTGCGTGAGAGGGGTGCACTTCAACTTGTTGCGCCCGGACCAGCCACGGAGGGAGCGCAAAGCTGGTGACATCACGGGGAGAGGCCTCGGAAATCTGCTATGTGGAGAACAAGCGGGAGACAGAAAGCGAGAAAGAAAGCACAGTGATCCACTATAGAACAACAGAACTGACATTGCCTTCAGTTGGCACCAATCAAGACTCAACCTTTGACGAACCCGGTTCCACACACACTGTGGCCGAGCTCTTGGCAAACGCAGACTGCCAGAAACTACAGGAAGACGACCGCGAAATTTCGGCAGTGAAACTGTCCGTGGATGGTACTCCGTATGCCGACGCATTACTTGAACTGCGTTCACATGCTCCGCGAAGAAAGTACGTAAAGATTTGCGGCTCATTGGCAGTGAAAGACGGGCTGCTCTTAGCGCGGTATATAGAGCGCCAGTAATCCCAGGCAGCAATCTGGAACAATTGGTGAGCGATTTCTGCGTAAGCACGTGCCACCTCGGGCGAGATATGACACACGATGCCTTCTCGCGGTACTTCTATAATTTGGAGTTGCCTGGAGTGGTCGGGCAGCGCGGAACCTGTCAGCGCATTAAAGGAAAGCGGGGGGTGGGGCGCCTCTGAACCGCCGAGCACCGAAGAGTTCCTACGATGATTACACCGTATACCTTCTAGAGCTACCACCAGGCAAAGGCAATTTGAAGTATCTGCTGGTCGGCGTCGACACTTATACAAAACCGGTGAGTGTAGTGAAAAGAGGAGAAAATTAGACGTTAGTGGGAGAGATGTTAGTAGGTAGAGGGGACAATGGTAGAAAGGTGAAAATAGAAAACTAGGAGGAGGGTGAATGACCGGGCAGTGCCGGTTTAAGTCGGGTAAGTTATTCAATTGAATTACTGAGCGGTTTGCAGTTGGAAAAATAAAATGATCGTTAGACCGTTGTGATGTAGGTAGATCTGTTTTGTTTTAAGTGGTTGTGTTGTGGGTTATCTGTAGAGTGGTTCAATGTTGTGTTGTGCTGATTGTCTGCTGGATGGCCAAGTATGCTTTTGTACCTGTCCTTCGTGTGGTGTCAGTTTGTTGATGATGTTGTGTGGTGTTAGGTTTTCGATGGTTTCCCATTATAAAAAAAAAATATATCAGGCATTTATTTTTTTACGAAGCACCGAAACAGGCGGAAGCTGTATTCATGACAGAGTAAAGTTTACTTGGGTCACCAGAAATTTCTAACGTCAGTTCCTATTGAGATTTCCTATCGCGATTACGTACTGTGAGCAACTTATATTCATATTCCGCGCTGTGCTGTCGTCGATTAATATTGAACGTCGATCTACCTATACAATTTACCTCAGTCTTGCTTCCAATTTTATCTTGCCAATCGTTTTCTATGAGATAACACGTCACTGTGTTTCTGCCAACGAGTCGCGTAATTTGGTTAACTTCATTAGATTCTTCTGACTGGCGGTTCTCGATTGCCCCGGCCGCCAGGCGGCCGGATCTATATCACACAAAGGTGCAAGTTTGCCGTCTTCGTGCCAGCCCCGTTTCTGCAGCACCGTTGCATCTGCCGCCCGAGGAATATGGAGCGTGAGCGTGTGGTGTGAAGATGTGGTGACAGCGCTCTCTCTTAATCTTCCCATTTTTTATATTGAATGAATAGTCTGTCCGTCCGTCTTGTATCAATTAATTTCACTTAAATACTAACCTAAGGGATCATAACTAATTAATTCCTTGGAGTAAGCTCCTAGAGTAGACAAATCGTTTTTAAGTCTAAGTTGCTTCTCTGTTTAATTTGTAAACTTAGGAAGATAATTCTCCTACTGTTTCTTCTAATTACTATTCTGGTTATGATCCCGAGTATTTCACTTTTCTTAAGCCACTCTTCTGAACGGAAATTCTCCACTTGAAGGGCATAATCCTATAAGGTGAGAAATAGGTAGCTTCAACTTTTTTATTTTAAAAAAAAAACAGACTGCCGTAACTTTTGATAATAAATTTTCTTCAGTTTAGGTGGAAGCTTAGAAAACTGTGCGTTTTCTGTTTCAGTACGTTTGTGAGCTGGACGAGTGCTTTCTTCCGGTCTTCGCGTATTTCGTGTGAGCTTTTTTCTCGCCGTGTGCGTCCTATTTTCACCCTACTATCGTGGCGCCTCCTCTACTGGTGTTCATCTAGTTATTTCGCTGTTCCCTAAAGGTGTGTGTAGTTTGTAAGCGTATAGGTGCTTGGGTATGGGGACATCTTGGGACGCGTGAGTGACCTGACGAGAAATTTTCTTCGAAAAAAATGGATTGTTGACCTTACGTTGAAAGTTTCTGCCTCTACTGTTTTTTTGAGAGCTTATTGCTTATACTTACTGATATCGTTAAAGAATTTATTACTTATTAATAATCGGAGAACTTTGGCAAATACTTTAATACGAGAACTTATTTATTGTGAAAGTCTAGAAATTTATTTCTGCAATCGTCACTTAAAAGCTTATTAATTAGCTATACTGAGAGTAGAACTTATTACTTATAAAAGCTTAACAGTGGGAACTAGTTTGATCTCTTTAGGAACTATTTTAAACTTCAATTAATGATATCGGAAAATAATAGCTAAATTTGGTTTGCAGTGCGCGAGGTGTTGGTTTGCTTATTGCGTCTTCGGTGATTGCCGCCGCTGGCTGGAATTGTCACCGATAGCCGGCGCTGACCTGGCGTATTTGTGTATCACTCTGCTTGTTCGCTGCTTCAACCTCTACCGAATTTAGTCTCCAGCAGCCGTCGATAGTGGACGATTGAAAATGGATACCGCAGCGTCTTCTGCCGTTACTCTTGTTCATTCCATGGGACTGAGATTCTGCTGCTAGTTAACAATTGTTCCTTATTAATTAAAGTCAGCATAGACTGTTGTATTGACTAGTCTTCCACCGAGGAATGTCGCTATGTGAACTTCACATAATTCGTACTCTATTAATAATTATTCTTCGACTTTTAACATTTATACCTAGAATATACCTAGAATAGCCTTTGAACTTTATGATTAAATTTAATATTAAGCAACCTTGCTTGTGTTATTAAAAAGAGTTGCTTATCTTGTTGATTTGAACAATTTTAAAGCTTTCTTATTAATCGTTGCGAAAATTACTATTACTAACAATTGTTTTCCAATCCATAGAAACAGATTGAATTTTAAGGAAACAAAATACCCGAATTGATAATGTGAATTTAACCTTTGTGTTTATGGATTTCCTTCGGAAATTTATTTACACCATATTCTTCGTGCTGATATTTGCAGTGTAATGTTAATGGGTTGGAGCTTACTCAATTCGTGAAGTTCTGTAGATCTTGTTTGTTCCCTGAGCGATATGCCTGTGATGTACCTGGTGGCTTCATTTTGGACTCTTTGCAGTTTCGACATTTGTGAGGTAGAGCAGAGATGAAGTGGAATTGGTGGATATAAGCGAATAGGTCTGACAAGAGCCATGTATAGTTTCCTTACGTTTTCTTGCGAGAGATTTCTGAAACGGTATAACTTTGATAGTTACTTTTGCTTGTGTTACCCTATTTTTCATGTGTCCGACATAACCTCTGGAGATAAAATTCAGTCCCAGAACCTTGCCGTTGGTGGAGTATTGTATCACCCTGTCCTGCAGTGTGACGTTAACTGCTTTTTGTCCTCCGATTGGTATGATTTGGAACTTTTGTTTTTGATTTTCCATTTGTGATCGAAGCTGTCTATTTCACCTATTGTCATGGCTGTTGTTCTGGGTATCATAGCTGGAGACCCTGCAAGTGTTACTATCTGTGTGATGTCATCTGCGTAGCTAATGCATTCCGAGTGAATAAGTGAACAGTGAAGGGGAAAGGCAGCTGCCCTGTGGTAAACCGCTGTGTAGCGGAAACTATGGTGCTGTGTGTGCGTTAATCCTAATGCAAGCAGTTCTGTTGTCTAGAAAGTTACATAAAGTACGTGCAAGGCAATCTGGGAAGTTGGCGGTTACTATTTTGTATTTCAATCCATCGTGCCAAACTTTATCAAACGCTCGACTCATGTCTCTCAGGACTATGTCTACGTTTTGGTTATTGGCTCTTTGGCTGTTGCTACCAACTTCAACTTATAAAATAGTGCCAGTGTTGTGTGGGTGCCGTGTTTGGTCCTGAAACCGTGCTGTCTGATATTGTGAAGTGAATCGGCATTAAGAATGCATTGTAGTCTGGCGTTTATAAATTTTCCGAATAATTTGGCCTGTAGGTCGATAAGTGAAATCGGGCGGTAGTTAGTGTGTGATTGTGGACTTTTGTTTGGCTTTGGTAAGAAAATGATTACTGCTTTTTTCCAGCTGTCTGGGAAATAACCCGTAGAAAGACAGTGAGTGATTCATTGTGATGCAGATGTTATTCAGTATGTTCTCTGGTAGATGGGTGACTTGCGGCTTTCTGATGCCTGAAGGGCCGCGAGCTTTATTTTTGAAAGTAGATATGGTACGCTTGCATTCTTCAATTGTTGTAGGTGGGCAGGCACGAATGAGTGTCAGTGTCACTGTGTGTGGGGTTGAGTGATAGGGCGTAGGCGATTGAGGTGATCAAGCACTGTTCGTTCGTGTGTATCATCAAATTCTCTGTTCTCCTCCTCTGTAATTTGAAAAATTGTGGTCCAGTATTCTCTGAAAATAGTTTCTTTGTCTTCGTCGCTGTGCAGCTGTTCGTTATTGTGACCTTTCAGGTAAGTGGCTTTAGATTTTGTGTTATTGCCCATTAATTTTTTTTTTGCTGATGTCCAGAATTTCTGAGTGTCTCTTTGGATGTCCATTTGATGTATATTGTCCCAGGATTGTTGAGAAAGCTGCCGGTATTCTTTGTGAAATTGTTGTCTTAATGCACACAGTAGGTGGTATTTCTCTACATTTGGTCCTGTCGCTGCTGTATTTTGCATGAGTGCTCTGTACTGTATTTCAATGAGTTGGATAGCGTGATTGGTTTTCGGGTGCGGTAGAGTGGTGTAACATGTGGTGGGGATGGTTTGTGAACTTGCTGTTTTTATCTGTTGTGTCCATTCATCTATCAAATTGTCAATTTGTCCCTTGCTTTTTGCAGTCTCAGTGATTGGTGGTGCATCCGACAGGAGTCTTTGATAGTTATCCCAGTTTGCTCGTTTCATGGGTGGTCTAGATTTAGTTGGGATCTGGATAGGTGCAGCGGATATGGTGCAGATGAAGGGCAAATGATCACTTGGTGTTAGAGTGCCAGCTTGGCAGTGGAAGTTGTGAAAGGTTTTATTGTTCCCTATAGCTACGTCAGGTGATGTTGTGGATCGGTGTGTTATTAGTGTTGGGAAATGCGGACCGAGGTGTGATGCGTGTCGTCTGTCCATAAGTGTTACAAGTGTTTTCCCCCTGCTGCTTTTATTTCCATGACCGAATCGTGTGTATCTGGCGTTTAAGTCCCCTATTATATATACTGGATCTTGTTTGGTGAGTTGTGAGTAAAAGTCTCCGGAAGTGCATGTAGCCCTGTCGAGGTAGAATGTAGGCTGTAAGTATATGTATGTTTCCCTGCTGAGTTTCTATTGTGGCACCTATCATGTCAGTTTCGAATCAGTCTATTAGTCTGTACTGAATGTTTTTTCGTATGGTTATGGCAGCTCCGCTGTGGATTGAGTTATCGTTATTTATCTCGTGCACATTATAGTTGAAAACTTTTATGGCCTCGTGCTCTAGTACTCCGTGTGAGTTGATTAAGGGGGTCGTTTAGGCGAAAATGGTCAAAATTATCAATTTTCTGTTTTTTCTCAAAAAGTGTCTTCAGGTATGGGGGCATTACGTCCTAAATTTTTAGGGGGCTAGCGGACTAGAACCCCCCAAAATGGGGGGGGGGAGAAATGGGTCCACAGGGGGTCCAAATTTGCATTTTTTTTTTTGCTGCAAAATCATCAGTATACCAAAGGCTATTGTATACCATATTTCTAGGGGGCTAGCGGTACTATAAGTGAAACATGCCAAGGGCATTTCCTTTGGAAATACTGCATTATATTAAAAAAAAAAAAAAACATAAAATTGCCTTTATTGACAAATCTACATTTTCAGACCAAAAAAGAATAGAACTGCCTCAGTTTTCATGCTAGAATAAAAACAGACAGTTTTGGAATCCTTGAAAGATTCCCTACAATAATTACGTTTCGAAATTTTTGTTTTCTCTTTCGTTTTCTATTGACGTGAGATTTTAGATGGTTGACTGAACTATTTCAGTCACCCATCTAAAATCTCACGTCAATAGAAAACAAAAATTTCGAAACGTAATTGTTGTAGGGAATCTTTCAAGGATTCCAAAACTGTCATTGTTTTTATTCTGGCATAAAAATTGAGGCAGTTCTATTCTTTTAAATTATATATATTATATATACATATATATAAAAAACCAAGGCCTAAATGGAAAAAGTTGCACGAATAAAAAGTGTTTTTTTTTTAAATATTGTGTGAAAATTTTAGTAAGATTGGACCACTAATAAAGAAAATTCCAAAATTTGTAAACGACCCCCTTAATATGTCGAGATCGAGTCTGAGGCAGTAGTTATTCAATGCACTTATACAATGTTCGGCAACGCAGTACCGATAAGGAATGAGAAGTCGGGAACGGTGGCAAGGGCACTAGAAGCCCAGGTATTGACCTCGCTGGTGCGAGTGCCGGTGAATTTGACTTCAGTCAATGGCCCGGAATTTCGTGGTTACACTTTGAGAGCCTTGCTGAAACGTCACGGCATAACTCACAGATGACGGTTCCCTACGCGCCAAATACCAACGAGTCAGTGGAGCGTTTCAATGGGATACTGAGAAGCATGTTGACACTTGCCAGTGAAGACTGAGGCAGGCACGTCCTGGGAGCAGCAGTTACCAAAGCTGTTGATAATTATGGTTACTTGATTAACATCCGACGCATCACCATCTCGGGCATTAGCGCCCTGTTGGTGATGAATAACCACACTGTGCACTCCCAGACAGGAAAAGCACCAGCGGACTTCTTCGCCGAGCAGCCAAGGTCCCAATACCGCAGCGTACACCTCGCTGGATGCAGCCGGCTGCCCGATTTCCCCGTGCAAGTTACCGGTTTAGGTGGCAAGAAAGTCGCCAGCTTTGCAGACCCGCAGTAAACTGGGACAGAGGTTCGATGGGCCGTTCGTGGTAACCTCAACGACTCGAAACGAAGTGACATAAGCACTCCACTGAAAGAGGAAGCGTAGTCTTTACTTCACCCAAATGAAGTCTTGGCTCGGTTTCGCCCCAGAAATCGTCACCACCGAAAAGACCTAGCCTTCCCCAGGGACAATTCGCAGAAGCAAGCCAGGTCGTCCTCCCCAAGTATAGGGGAAGAACACAGCTGATAGGCAGTTTGTCGTTTAGGATGGCTGGCCGGTTACTGCTGTCAGAGATTGGCGAAATGGTGGCAAGGGCCGAAAGTCCAGTTCCGAGATCGGCCGAAGATTACCTGACACTGCCAATAGTTACACAATACAGTCTGGAGCTTGCAATGCCCACGGAAGAGTCAAACAGCCTAGAATGGAAAGACTTTGACCTGCAGGAGGACGAAGAATTAGAGGTACACAAAGATACACGAAGGGATCCGCAGCGGGAGCCAAATCGACCACCGTCGCCGCCGGGGGCAAGGCGTCACAAAATGGACTTCGGGTGTCACTCGAAGCGGACGAGGTCACTGTCCGCCTCTGAGGCGGAGGGGTTGCTCTACGGCGCTACGCGAGGCTTTGAGTGAAGCCGAACCAGAGAGTGACCAAAGTAATCTCGTGTTCAAGAGCGGGTGTAGTCTTTGTAGGGCCGGGGTGCGAATTTTTTCCCGAACCTTTCAGCAAGTACAGTCTTACGGCAGCCAATAGCGTGGCAGGTCACAGGCCACAGTGGGAGGAGCGAAGGGTGATGGTTTGTGATTGTGTTGCACTCAGGAGTGTGCCATGAATAAACTGTAAAATTCACGATTTACGTGCCGTGAAGTTTATTCTCATAATTAATAGGCATCAATTAGGTGTGTGATGTACATGAACTTCGTTTAGATGTGAGCAGCATGTGAAAATTGCTCGTGTGTAAGCAGTTTATATGGAGTCTGTGTATTTTAAGTACATGTATGTGACGGGGAGTAAATGTCACGACGCATTGCGCGCAACGCCTAGCCAATAAGTGAACTGTATTACTCGTGCATTAAATGGATAGGTTTGCTTTAAACTGTTAGATTAGGCCAAGTTCTATTAGTTCAATGGAGAGTAATGTTAGAGATGCGTGCATAACTATAGAAGTTTACAACGTTTACCTTCTGAAGTATTATATAGGTTATGTTCTCAGTTCCGTACTCTTTAAGTTGACATAACTTAGCCAAGCCGTACCTAATCTAACCTAGCCTATCGCAATCCTTGCTGAACCCTAATTACCATGGTATAACCTACCCTATCTAAGCTTAACGTATCTGACTTAAATTAACCCTTTTCTGGAACGGCTGATTCATCTCACTTATTGCCGAAGCAGTACGCTGGGTTCGGCTTGTTCATTGTAACATACACACACATTGTATGTAGACACTGGTCAGTTGATACAGGAAATTAGTGGCACATTACGCTTATGACGAATTAGGTTAAAAAAATGTGAAGGTTCTGTACGTTCAAATCAATCAAAAAAACTTTCTATATTATCTCATACCCTTGACGATGCACTTACAATCTACTCGCACTATTCAGATGTTCTATAAAGAAATGAGTGGTTTCGATGTACGATGAGCGCCCTGCAACTTGACTTGAAGCGCGTTCGATTAGGATATAAACTCAATGTGCTTAGCTTAAATCAAGCGGGACTAAGGGCGTGTTCGATTTGGGACCTAAAAGTGGAGCTAAGCCAAGCCCACTTGACTTAACTTGTCCGGAGCTATTGACAGGAACTTAAGTTTCGTAGTTTTGAATCTTGTTAGTGTTTGAAGCGACCAAAAATGGTTGATGAATTACGTTGTCATCAACGTACTGTCATTTTGAATATTTTGTCGTTAGTCGTAATGCGACCTTCAAATTCTATACTTCGTAATAGTGGAGGTATAAATCAAGTCCATCTTAAAGGGCCGAAAAGAGCAGCACTTTTTCTCTAACCTAGTTTTTCCGCGAGCGGTAATTTGTAGCCAATCTATTGTCTTAACTGAACAACAGATAGAGACGCTATGTGCGTACACATCATGTGCACACAGATCCGTGTACAATGTACGCAAGAACTTTTCCCAGTGATTTCAATTCTGAAACTAAGTTCAAGTAGATAACATACCTTTACTGATGTCCATTGATAATAAATGGACATCAATAAATGTTTGTTAGGGCGTGTTCAATTGGGACCTGAAAGTCGACCTAAGCCAAACCTAATTGACTTAACTTGCCCGAAACTGCTGATGGGTGTCCCGAAGTCGTCCCTTTTATTGAAGTTTCATTCCATGAGTCAAAATGTAAAACATGTGAGGCTTCTAAATACTCGGTATTACTTTGTATAATTGAGATTTCAGTCGGTTCAACTTGAGCTGGTCGCCTATAACACCTGCAACACGATTCAAAGTGACGAAGCTAAAGTTCCTGTCAACAGTTTCGGACAAGTTAAAGTGGGCTTTGTTTTAGTTCGACTTTTAGGTCCTAAATCGAACACGCTCTTAGTCCTGCTTGATTCAAACTAAGCACATTGAGTTTATGTCCTAGTCGAACACGCTTTGAGTTAAATTGCAGGGCGCGCATTTTACATCGAAACCATTCATTGTTTATAGTACATCTGAATAGTGTGAGTACTAAGTAAGTGCAGCGTGAAGGGTATGACAGATAGAACGCTTTTTAAGATTGATTTGAAAGTACAAAACCTTAACATTATTATAACCTGATTCGTCGTAAGCGTAATGTGCCACTGATTTCCTTTATCACTGACCAGTGTCTACATACGTGGGTGTATGTTACAACGAACCAGCTGAACCAAACGTACTGCTTTGGCAATAAGTGACATGAATCAGCTGTTTCATAAAAAGGTTAATTTGGGGTCAGATTTGTTTAGATTAGATAGAGTAGGTTATGCCATGGCAATTAGGGTTCAGCAAGGTTTAAGTTAGCCTAGGTTAGATTAGGCTCGACTAGGTTGAATTATGTCAAGTTAGAGAATAAAAAACTGAGAACATAACCTATGTAATACTTCAGAAAGTACACGTTAACTTTTATAGTTAGGCACGTAACTGTCAGTTGAACAAATAGAACCTGGCCTAGTCTAACACAGCTTAAAACAAACCTAGCCATTTAATGTACGAGTGATTCATTTCATTTAGTGGCTAGGCATTGCGCGCAATGCTTGGTGACATATACTCCCTGTAACATGTACTTAACATACACAGAGACTCAAAATAAACAGCTAACACACGAGCAATTTTCACAAGATGCTCGCATCTGAACGAAGTTCAAGTACATCACCCACCGTAATTGATGCCAATTAAATATGAGAATAAACTTCACGGCACGTAAATTGTGAATTTTACATTTTTCATGGTACGCATATGAGAGCAACACCATCACAAACCATCACCCTTCTCCCCTCCCACTATGGACTGTGACCTGCCACACCATTGACTGCCGAGAGACTGTACTTGCTGAAACATTCAGGAAAAAACAAACGCGGCCGGGGTAACAACTTTCCCTAGTAGCTCAGAATCAAACTGTACTTGTTACGCAACAGAGTCTGACCAATAGTAGTAATATTGACTATTATTCCTGTAGCTCACTACTTATTACTTGCCCTTTCCTTGCTTCCAATATCCTTGCTGATGCCCATCCTGTTGTATATTGCAGATTATGGCCCGGCTGCTGGTGGTAGCGGACTCGTAAGTGAGGCGCTGGGAAATTGAGACGGCGTCCGTGTAATCTCGAACTCCTAAGTGAGGCGCTGGGAGATTGAGACGGCGTCCCTGGGCGGCGTTCACTCGAGTAATCTCGATATCAGGACGTCGCGGACGCCAGTCTGAAGCCGGGGATTGGCGTGCTGGCATTGGTCGGGTTCCATTGTGACTTGACGCTGCAACAGACCAGGTCGGCTGGTGGAGGCCCGGGCCACATAAGGGAGGCTGCCACCCGCGAGGCCATAGAAGGGACCATATGAAGAGCATAATCGAACGGTAGAGCAGCCGGTTTCCTAAGTTGGCTGTGGTGGCCACAATGCTTTTCGCGCATCATTTACAACTCTCGCCGGGGCATCAAAGTCCTCGGTAGGGGCCTAAAGCCTGAGGAGGCAACCGAGGCGAGGGAAGACTGTATTAGATTTGGGCGAGCACTCCACGAATTGAAGGTAGGCCTACATGCTGCGATGCCCCAGGTGTCTGGTATCTCTTTCGGAAATGTTGACGGGTGTACCTCCGGAATGCGAGGGGAAGCAGCCTTCTGGGGATCCCCCAGGAGTATCTGTCCGACGGCCTGTGCTTTACAGTATGGGAGTCTCAGTGGGTCTGGCCAGCCTTAGCTCGCTACGTAAAGGTGACGGCAGGGACGCTGCCCAGGCTGGGCGACCCACTACCAGAGCTGGCCGTGAAGACAGATGCCTGTCATAGGTTGGGCACCAGTCTGTGCCCGTTGAAAAGGGCAAGAACTCTAAGAAACAGGAAAAGGAAGCAGAGAAGGAAGGAACAGGCGGCAAGGATGGTAGCTTCACGATCCATGTGCCAGAGGACTCAGACGGAGCCGGGCGCAATGCCTAACATTTTAGACATATCTACCTTAACACACCGGAGGGTTCTCCCCCGCAGGCAATGTAGCTATTACACTGTTGGATGCTTCTTTTGTAACAACCTTTTCTGGTAATCTATATCATTGTACCACAGAATTACAACTGAAGTCTTGAGCTAGCAAGGAGAATATGATTTATTTTTCTCGGTAGCGTCATGGTTGACCTAGTAGATCTGAGCCCCCCTACTATCCAGTCTTTGGCGTTGGGAGGGGGGGGGAGTCGGCTTACGAGTTCGATATGCCCAGCCTTGTAGCACTACAATTATGGGCCGTGAACCCAAACTAACGGGGATAGCTGACGGAAACCTTGGGATGTGACTTGGATTTCAATTAAGCTCTTTTGATTGACCATCTCTACGGATATATGAATACTTCGGCGGGACACTGGGCCCTTCTCGCTGGTCGTATGAGTCACATTGTAGGTGTAGGGCTGTTTGAAAGGCTGCCGTATCTTGAGAGTGAACGCCAGCCTAGTAGAGCGCATCAACCTGCTGAACCTGTGACCAGTAGGCTATATCCTCTCTCTTAAGAGTGGGCTCGTTGGGACCAAGTTTGCCCAGTAACAGAGCTCCCTATAGTATGCTTTCCTAGTACTGGCTCATGGAGGAGGATGAACCTAAACTACTTAAATATGGATAATAACAATTCTCTCGGACTAAATGGTAACGACGTGGACTCTCCTAAAGGAACTTCTCATCGGATTGCAACCTTGGAGCCATTTTCGGCTCCACGACCAGAGGACGCGACAGCCCGAGTGCAGGCTCGGCGACAACGTGCCCGCCAGTCTAAAATAAGAAAACTTCTTACACTTGATATGTTTGCCCCACCAAAAGATTTCCCATCCTTTTATACACTATCCTTCCCAGGCATAGATATTGATAACAAGCTCAATATCATTGCGGCTGACACTGCTCTGCACGAGGCGATTGGTGACCTAAAAAAGATATCACGAATAAATAAAACGACACTAATTATTGAAGTTAAAACTGAGGCCCAGGGAACGCTATCGTCTCTCACGACGATTTGCGTGCGTGTTTGTGTACGCAGATCGTGTGCACGTGAGCGTCGTTCAAGTTGGTGCGCCGCGCTGCTCGCTGTATCACTGATTAAGTTGGGTTAGGTTACGTAGTGTAGGGTAACGTTAGGTAACTCTAGGTAAAGTTAGGTTAGAAGGTTAGGTTTGCATGGGTAGTGTTTTTCAGTGGTGGCGCGCGCAGGAAAGCTTACGCAAAATCGTCGTGAGAGACGATAGTGCGCCCAGGGACGTCAACTGTCAGACCTGAAGAAGCTTGGCCCACATCCAGGAACTGAAGTGACGCCCTGACACAGAGCACTGAGGAAGAAATACTAGAAAAAACTCACTGACCAGGGGGTCACTGGAATTGAGCGAGTAAAGGGGATGGTGAACGGAGAGTTGATCGATACAAAGCTATATGTACTCACTTTCAATCATAGGGAGTTACCCGGTCAGTGCGTATTACATCCTGGCAGAACGAACTGGTGGAACCTTATAGTCCACAGCCGATCAGATGCACAAACTGCCAACGCTATGGTCATACAAAGAAATATTGTCAACGAACAACGGAAGTACGTGTTCGCTGCTCTGAGGCGGGGCACAGAATTGCAACTTGCGATAATGACCCCCTCTGTGCGAATTGTGATGAACCCCACTATGCAAGTAATAGATCCTGTGAAGCTTATAAATTCTACTCTGAGGTAATTGCAACCCAGACCCGTGAACGCATATCAAGAGCAGAAGCCCTTGAAAAAATTAAAACTGCATACCACCTTAAAGGTAAATATAGTTTTCAGACGCGCCGCTCGGGAATACTTCCTCCACGGACACCTAAAAACCTCGAAAATGACTCAGAACCTAATGTGGAGGCTGCGATTCGAACAACTGCTTCTCGAACAAGGGAGACTACTATCACAGAAAGGTATAATCCGCCGGAGCGGGAGTGTGGGGAAAGCCATGCTGGAAGCCCACTACTGGAAGTAGCGATGATCTCCAGTCCTGGTGATGGCGATGATCATGATCCCGCTTTGGTGACTAGTACTAACGCTGCCTCTGAGTCTTCAATAATCTCTGCACCTGTTGAGCTACCTCCGGATGATGAGTCATGCGAGACTAATGCTACCTCGCCAAGTGTTGGAACTTGTATGAAGAACCTGCGAACAGAAACGGGTGTCCTTGGTGCCCATGCTATGGGAACTGAGAACATCTCGAGCAGCGCTTCAACGGCAGACAAACCAAAAACTAAATCGCGTTTTACTACAGTACACCCGAGAAAAGTAAAATACATCAACCATCAACAAAAGAAAAAACAGACCATCCTAGTAAAGTGCTGCAATGCAACGCAGATCTCCTGAACGACAAAATGCCACTGCCTCGACTACACGTGGAAAGACCATGGTAGCTTGCGGGGATGTATCACCTGAGATCATGGAAGAAACAGAACCATCTACTAGACCAAAGCTCATCATTCTGATAATATTTCTACACTGCAACATAAATGTCCTGAACAACCAACTACCACACCTCAAAGTACCCGTAGAGGGCCCATAGTACCATATGGAAATGCTACGGATGACAATGATGATGACTGAGAGCAAGTTAAGAGGAGATTTGAACTCTCCCCTTCATCTAATACGCAAAAGAAATCCTGCACTCGACCTGCGGAAGACAGTGAGAAGCCTCAACCTACTCCTACTTGCTTGGAAAATGTCCCCGTTCTAACCGGGGGTAAAACCGAAGCCCCTAAACAACAAAAATCGAAATCATCTACACATAAACGAAGTAACATCAAACAAAGGGAATCAACCTGGAAGAACTGACCATAGAATATGCGATATAATATGCAATGGAACCTACAATCCTACAAAACCAAATTCACGGAACTAAAACTACTGATTCAGAACTACTCTCCTGCATGTGTATGCACACAGGAGACTTCTACGAAATCAAACTGTGAACCCCTCCCCCCGAGTGGTTATGCACTATTTCGTTCCCCACCTACTCGAGATGATGGACATGAGCGTGGTGCCGCTATATATACTTGCTGATGGCAGCATCCACCATGAACCCTACCCTTTGCCATCTCCACTCCTGGTAGTAGCAATAAAACTGTACCTGGATAGAGTCTATACCATATGTTCACTTTATATACCACACCTTCCCCTCACCCTCCGTTCTGTCACTGACCTCATAAATCAATTGCAACCACCATTTATTGTGATGGGCGACATGAATGCCAAAAGCCCCCTTTGGGGCTGTGCAGAAATTTAATAGGGGTCGGAAATTTGAAGAAATCATTATAGATCATAGATGTATTCTCAACGATGGGTCACCCACTCATTGCCACATCCAAACGGGTACAACATCCACTATTGACCTCTCATTATGCTCGCCTGACTGTGTGCAGCAATTTCACTATGAAGTGCTACCATCTCTCCATGGAAGTGATCACTATCCAATACTACTTAAAAATAATTATAACATTATCCCGTTTTCCCTAGTGGAACTGTTTCAAACAGAGAAGGCCGACTGGGAACTATTCTCTGAATTAACAAGAGTTCCTTATGAGGTTCCTGAAGACCCGGAACCATTGCTGGTTTTCATCGAGGAAACAGTTGTTGATGAAGCTATGCTCTCAATGCCATTAATAAAGAGTGGCGAGTTCCGCCGCCCTCCAGTGCCTTGGTTTAATGAGGACTGCCGCAACGCACACCGAAAACGACTAAGAGCTGAGCGCGCAATGAGAAGACACTACAACTAGGTGACAATGATAGCGTATAAGCGGCATAAGGCTCGGTACCGCTACATCTTCAACCAAGCCCAACGCTCTTCGTGGAGACGTTTCGTCTCCTCACTAACAGTGAGTAGTACAATACATGAAGTTTGGAAAAAGGCAAGGAAGATAGCGGGAAGACTCGCACGTTCAGCCCCTCTTTTACGAGACCCTACCGGTAACCTCATCAAAGATCCGCGACAAGTAGCAAATGTTCTGGCAACTGCGTTTGCGGCAGTGTCTGAAGACACTGCGTACTCACATCAATGCCTGCGATACAAACGAGCGAG